>ML682021.1:555283-710839 GCA_007922195.1 Podocnemis expansa | reverse complement strand
AGGGCTGAGGATGGAAAGTTGTGTTGTAAACTTTCTGAAAAAAAAAACCTCTTACCAGTAAAGATTTTACTTTGTATTATAAAAACCAAAAAATGATATTTAGAATTTATACAGGGCCTGACCCCAAACTGAATAAACTCAATGGGATTTTTTCCATAGTGTCTTCTGTGCATGGACTCCAAAGCACTTACTGAAACAGGCTCTGATCTTGTATTTTCTGTCCCCATAAATTCTCATTGATCTGTTGTGATTCTGAACAGTTGAAAAGGTGTCCCTGCATGCATCTCTTCACAGGATTAAGATGAGAGCAGTATTTTCCATTACTATTACTCTCATTTTAAAATTAATTGTGTCTGATTCCTCAGACCTTTTGTCTTCACTGTCCATAAGTATTTTAGTGAACAAGTGTACTGACAGAAATATTGGCAGGGAAGTGGGGGGCATGGTAGGTGCTGGGTTGGGGTGGGAGAGAGAAGTGTGGCATGGTTGGGGGAGAGCAGAGAAGCAGCAGCGTGGTAAGAGATGGCAGGGAAGCGGCAACAGAGGGTGGGGGAGAGAAGCGTGACATGGTCAGAGAAGTCATAGCATGTTTAGACTTTCTCATAGGCCCTAATGCAGCATACTCGTTCTTAAAATAAAATCATGTTTTACAAGTCCTAAACATGATGTGGAATACTAAGAAATGAAAATACAAAGGAGAAAAGTATAAAACTGAACATAGATTACTTTCAGTTTTTGGCACAACTTACTGCTGTGAAGCATCATATTCCACAATGAAATTCAAAACATTGTGCAATGCTTAAAGATCAGCATCTGAGAGAGCTTTTACCTACTGCATTGACAAGTTACTGCCCAGATTTAAAAAAAAAAACCTGCCACAACCCTGTAGTGTTCTACATCTAGCAACAGCTAAATTTTTACTGTATAGGACTAGTTTCATGGTAATCTTAAATAATTATTAGAATCTGACATTAGTGGATCAATATTTGCTCTATTTTTACGATAAAATTAAAGCGTGAAATTAATTGTAAGCTTAGTAATTTTGAAGTAGGTAAAAATATGTGGTTATATGCCTCAGTGCGGCTCTTGAAGGTTTAATAATCGTCTTGTGTGGCTCTTGAGTTCTCTAAGTTTGGCCACCCCTGGCATATAGGCATCGGAAGAAGAGATCCTGTTCCTCAGCAAATCCCTCCTGGAATAAAAAAATGAAAGCCAATGAAACGGAAAACAAAGAGACCAAGCACAAAACAAGGGGGAAGAATGGGAAAATGGAGGAGAGAAACAAAGATTGAGAGAGTTGCAGAATTTTTGTTTCTAAATAATGCCCTACCAGGGCATCTGTTTTCACTGATCTATGTGCCAAAGTTGATTCTAGTTCACTAAAGGAAGCTCTGCCACTCAGAGAAGAGATTAGTGGATTTCTTGGGATACATGTATCTCTGCTAGAACTCCATTGACTTGTAAATTAACATCCGGAGGTGTGTATGGCCTGCTAAGTATATTTGTTCAAATTCATTTGTTTTACCAATAGTGGTGCAGTAGAACCTCAGACTTATGAACATTAGAGTTATGAACTGACTTCTCAACTACACACCTTATTTGGAGTTGGAAACATTCAATCAGGCTGCGGCAGACACTCCCACAAAAAAAGGCAAATACAGTGCAGCACTATGTTAAAACGTAAACTACTAAAGAATTAAAGGAAAGCATTTTTCTTCTGCATAGGAAACTTTAAGCTGTATAAAGTCAATATCCAGTTGTAAACCTTTGAAAGAACAACCATAACATTTTTTTCAGGGTTACGGACCACCTCCATTCCCATGATGTTTGTAACAGAGTTTCTCCTGTGTGGTTTGTGTCTCTGGTGTAAATAGGTGGGAAGATTGGTACAAATGATAAAGTAGTTTAATTTGTACAGTTTTGATATCCTGTGCAGTGTAAACTTAAGTGCATGATAGCACATATGTAAAGCAGTCAGAAGGGGAAGTATTAAGCAGAAAAGCAACTGAAAGGAAGGTCTTGGGTTAAATGCCACCATTCTTATTTTATGCTCATGGCTTTTCTTTTTTTATTTTCTTCCCTCTCTGTGTAAATGTCAGTTATGTGAAAAAAATGTAACTTCCTAGAGGAGCAAATGTAACTTATAAGAAGAATAAAAGCAGATGTATCAGGAAGAAATTATTGTAAAATAAAGTAGGGAGGACTGTTGATTTTATGTCATCCTTTCAGCTTGTTTTTCCTGCATATCTCCTATCTTGTTTCTGACCCCCACTGTAACTGACATCTCTGCTTGACAAATTCATGATGGTCTCAAGACAGAGTTCTACCTGGGGTTCCAGGATAAACTCAGCTCATTTTGTTTACACTTAATGGGGAATATGTATCTTAGCAGAAGCTTGTATTTCATAGCCTAGTGGGCCTCCAGTTCTGGCCTTAATCTGGATTAATTTCAGATAGGGCACAATGGGAAGTGTCTGGGTTACTGTAGATTTAGAATGGTGCAACTTTGAACTTTAGCCAAGTTGAGGCTGTAATTTTCCCTTTCACACACTCAAAGCAAACTGAAGGTTATTCTTTATTGCTACCGTGGTCTGAAGCATAAACCCCCAACTTTATGGTTTCTTCTCTTGCTCCCCACCTTCCAACCTAACCTGACTTTATGTATTACAGGCAGAAGCAACAAATTAACACTTTACTTCAGAAGATAAGGGAGAATGAATTACGGGCTCAGCATGCCAGGCTGAGCCATCTTGTGAACTGTGAAGAATCTTACATGACTAATTTACAGGTAGGATGGTTATATTTATTTACGTATTTCAGTGTATTAACTGACTGCCTCAGAAATACCGCAGGACATGTTTACAATTCATTACAAGCCAAAAAGTAAAGCAGTTTAAATTATTAGTTGTCTGTAAAATTGCTTAATAATCATACTTTCATACATTTCAGAAAGTTCTGTTAAAACGTTCTTTCCCCCAATAATTCCAGAAGTGTTTTACAAGTTTTAAATGATGAACTGTTTTCATATTAAGAGTAATTTGTGCCTAACACTAATTTTGCTTTTGAATGTGTTCGAAATCTGAACAAGTGTGTTGTGAAGAGTGAGGTTAAAGGCATCAGAGCATTCAGCCAGCAGAGGGATCTCTAAGACAGGGTGTAGAGTAATGTTAGATGTGACATCAAATGAGGAAGAAGAGGGTTAAAAAAAGTAACATTGCAATGTAATATAGTACATAGAAAAGATACAGAAGCCTGGGCTGTGACGATGAAGGAAAGGACCAATGAAGCAACTTTGCTTGGCAAAAGAAGACAACAAATTTAAGAGGGATACCTACATAAGACCTCAGATAGTACCCTAAGATGCATCTGCAGCAGGGGTTCTCAGTCCTTTTAGTGTTGCGACATGTTTGGCAGCCCTTCTAACCACACACAACACAAGCCAAGGCTCCCCCTGCTAACAACATTTTTGGTGGTGGCTCAAAATGAAGTAGCCCCCGCTGCTGAGAAAAGTTGCTGTTGTGAATATGTTGGTGGTGGCTTTTGAAGAGACAGCCCCTGCTGCAGCAAAAAAGCTGCCACCACCAACAATTTCAGCAGTAGTGGAAAACACCGTGCCTGGGCATACTGCTGTGACTCATCCCATCAGCAACAAAAGCCCCACGCCACTGGAAGAAAACACTGCAAGGGTTTGTTTTGGCCTTGGGAGACAAGCAGCTTTCAGCAGAAGGCTGACTTGGGACAACACTCTCAGCTGCTGTGCAACACAGTGGTTGAGAGCTGCTCATCTAGAGGAAAGGGAGAAAAGAAATGATGAGGGCAAGTATCCAGACAAAAAATTATCCAGTCCTGTTTGCTTTTTATCACTTTAACTTTTTTCTTATTATTGTCAATGGACCAGATTTTCAGTTCATGCATTTAGCATAACTCCAGTTATGTCATTGGCGAGACATTGATATGTATTCTAGCTAAGGATGTGGCCCAGTGTGCATGTGCCCCATAGAAGGAAGAATTTGAATTGCTGATAACTGGCTTTTTTGGGACTGAGAATTTAGCATGCCTGTAAGTCTGGATTAACACAAATGGAAATACCAGGCACTGTTAGTTATTTAGGGAGAGATTTTCATATGTGCCTAAGGGATTTAGGAGTATAATCTCAATAGTAAGCACTTCTGCAAAAATTCTTATTTTGTAAAATTCTTTAATATTTAACATACTTTTCAACACTGAAATAGTTATCTACTAGAGGTTGGGTAGATGTGAGTTTGAAGGGAAAAAGCATTAACATTTTTTTTCTACATGAAAGTGGTAGTTACCCCCAAACCTGCAGTGTTAGAGGGGGGAGGAGGTTAGGAAAAGGGTGTTACAAGCATGATTATAATAATATACAATAATAAATTTTGTATAAAAATTCATAATTTAACCTTTTTAAAATCAAGTCTCAGAGGATTTCTGCTTTTATTGAAAAACCAAACAAGGAGTCTTGTGGCAGATAAAGGTTAACAAATTTATTTTTTGCATGAGCTTTCATGAGAGAAAATCCCACGTCATCAAACACTTCAGCATCCACTTTCAATTATATTACAAATAGATCTTTACAAAGTTTTTTTAAATGAGTTTGAACATTTTCTGTTTTGTTGAAAGGTTATCAGTTCAAAAATCATGTTTTTAACAAAATCAAAGTGCCTTATAAATTCCAGTGTACATTACTGAAATTACTTTTTTAAAAAATACACAATTCACTTTTCATCAGTCATGCCATGTGTCTCCATCTTGCACTTCTGTCACCATGGACAGTGAAAACAGAAACTTAATATTCACTTCTGTAAAATGGAAAGGCAGCATGGTCCAGTAGATAGAGCAGTAGATATGAAACCTATATTCTAGCCTTGGCTTTGCCACTTGGGCAAGTCACTCCATCTTTTTGTCCTTCGGTTTCTCCATCTGAAAAATGGAAATAATGCTTACATTCCTACAAGAAGCACCTAATGATTTAAGTGCCTTTGCAATATTTTGGGTTGTTCAGATTACTTCGTAGTCTGGGTGCTTTTGGGGTTGAAATACAATGATGCAAGGTTTGGGGTTGGAAACACTATGAATGTCTTGATTTTGGTAAAAGGAAAACCTAAATTTGGGACCCATTTTGTACCACCATGTCCCTTTTAAGCATGTTGTGAAAAGCATCGTAATTCTTCATTTTAAGGTGTGATTGTCAAATTTGAATATTGTCCTGCTCCACAAAGTTTGATTTCCAGAAATTCAGGGATATGGACTTATTTTTTAATGCTGATAAATAGTGCTGACATCAGATATTGACTGAAAATTAAGTCCCACCCTATTTGTGTAAAAAAGATGTAGTGTTGTGTAGGACTCCATGACAAGCTAGAGCTGTGATTCCCCTGCTTATGTACACTTGCTTGTGCTATCTTGATGAGAGTGAGCGCAATTTTAAATAACAGTGTAGCCCTGACAGCCCCATTAGAGACAATGGAGGCATGGCTGAGCCACAAAGATACAAACCCACCTCATGGAGGGTGACAAGGTACATACTCAGCTGTGTCTCCCCCACCACAGCTACACTGCTATTTATACTCCATCTAGCTGGATGAACATTAGCACAAGTACATGCACATGTGCAGGAGAATCATCTGGCTTGTAGTCTAGATGAAGTGTAATGAGCAGCAGTGCAGTTATTTTTCATCGCTTGTGTTGTCACCTTTCCTCAGGAAACATGCTGCATTCTCTTTGTAAGACAGATTCTGCAGATTTCAGTCTTGCTTGGCCAGAGAATTTTCTCTAGGAGCTGTCTGATAATTTAAGAATAACTTCAGCTGCACTTTAACTACACTTTTTTTTTCTTCTTTTTGATAAGCAATCTCAATATGAGAGTACATCCTTGCAGGCTCCGTTTTCAGAAAGAGCAGTATCCCACTGTGAGGAGCTTGAGCAAAAGCTTGCATCAGTTGAGAATAAGGAAATGCAGCTCAATGAGTTTCTGAAGCAACTTTCAAACAAATCCAGTGAGGAGAAAAAGAAGATGGAGGAGAAAGTAGGTGGCTTTCATCTTTAGACTTTGTGTTATGGTTTTATTAGAACTTTTCAGTAGAAGTCAATGTAATGTGTAGTCTTCAATTTATCCTGCAATATCTATGACCAGTCCACAATATGGGGTTAAATGTGCTGGGTGTTATTCACAGCTGGGTTCTCCCAGTTTTATGTGGTGTCACTCTGTTACAGTAGACTGCTTGATTCCAGTGCATCACATTGGGTAAAACTGGAGTATGGCAGTGGTGAATCATGCCCATTAAATGTGTAGCAAACCTCAACCTGTCAACAGAATCATAGAATCACAGAAACTGGAAGGGTCTGTGAGAGGTCGTCTGGTCAGTCCCCTCCACTCGTGGCAGGACCAAGTACCGTCTTAAAACACCCCTGACAGGTGCTTGTCTAACCTGGTGTTTCCCAACCAATGTGCCGTGGCACACAGGTGTGCCACAAATTTTTCTGAAAACCTACTCAAAGAGTTCTGGATTGGCTAACGAATATTCATGAGTTCATTTGGAAACTATATGATAGTGTGCTTCAAAATAATTAAAGGTACCAAGGTGTGCCACAGCAGAGAAAATATTGGGAACCACTGGTCTAACCTCCTCTTAAACACTTCCAGTGATGGAGATTCCACAGCCTGCCTAGACAACTTATTCCAGTGGTTAATCATCCTGACAGTTAGGAATTGTTCCCTAATGTTTAACCTAAACCTACCTTGCTGTAATTTAAGCCCACTGTTGTTTGTCATATCATCGGCAGTTAAGGAGAAGAATTTTTCTCTCTCCTCCTTGCGACAACCTCCTTGACCACAGAAGAGGGAGATTTGCTCTTTCATTTTAAAAAACCCTCCTGCACAAGGGCAGTCTTGCTGTTTGTGTGGGTGTTCAATGCCTTCTGCAGTGTGTGACTGGCTGTTATTATTTGTACTACAAACAGATACTGTAAACTACCACCACAGGGTCCCTTGCCTCTGGCAGGTTTTTTACATGATTGCCCATATGGATATACTCTGGAGAGCTTTTTTTTTTTTTTTTTTGATCCAATGTTGCTATCCTCTCTAAAGTGAAACATTCAGAACAGGAGAGTGATGATGCTGGCTGAGGGAGCTGTCAGAAATGGGAGCCTGGACACATAACACAGCTTTCACTATTCCAGCTGCCTTTTTCAGCAACATGTTAATTAGGCTCATTTCCTGCAAACATATATGACCTGGTGCTGAAATCACCCATCTGGCAAAATCAAGGCTGCCAGAAACAGACATTTTCTGGTAAAATCCCAGTGTACAGAAGGCTGTTGGCTTGTAAGCACACAGGCTTATAGTAGCGTGTTGAAAGTAAGTATGTAAAAAGATTTCCGTTGAACACATTCCCTCAGAAGGGGCATCACGTCCTCTGAGCAATCCTGGATGCATCTTAAAATACACCATAGACTGATAGCCCAAATTATTTTTAAAACTCCATTAGATCTTGTTTGCAAAGAGAAAAAATACCTGTTGCTGACAAGTGTCAGCATAAATGGATCTGAACCTCTTTTTAACAGGGCAAATACAATTCAGAAATCATTAAAATTTACTGCTAACATTGATTTGATGTGCTCAGGGTGTCACTTTAAAGGAAAATTGCATCCATGTGTCTGACAGTTCATGTGATGTGGAGCACTTATTAGCATAAGTAAACTGACTTTTTTTTTAAATAGCATGGAAAGTTTGGAACTAGAGTGGTCATGTCTAATACTTCAGGCACAAGTCTCATATAGTGAGTGAACCATTGTGCTATCTGGAATGAACATGTAAAATCCGTGAGTGAGAATCTGCTGCCTCCTTTCTGAACAAGAAATTTCTAGCACAAGGCAAGGATGGCTCATGATTTTGGGCGACAGGCAGAATCTTTGCAGCCTGATTTACTGCACAACCATGATTTATTCCTTAAACCCCATGTAGCCAGTGAACTGAATGAGGCAGGGATCTTACGGCAAAAATAGTATGAGATCATGTAATAAAATTAATGCATTGAAGTATCATGGGATTATAATTGTAAAAGGGACTGCAAAGCCAGAAAGGACAGATGCTGCTCTGGGGACCTAGCCAGTAGGGGTTTGAACTCTGGGCCTAGGTCCAGGAGGCAACGTCCCAAGGGAAAGTGTAGGGGGTTGGAACGCAGGACTAGTAAAGGAGGCCCTCACGACAAGTGTATTCATTGTGTTCCAGAAGACAAAATTTAAGCTTTTGTGAGCAGCCTTATTTCTGAATTTTTGTGAATACTGCTAGCTTTTTAGGCTTCACCTGTGCAACCTTAAAGTTTATTTTGGGGGATGGGGGTTGCTAAATGTAATGTTTAAATGCAGCATGTTAATATTCCCTTTTTGAGCAATAGGGGGCCAATTGTTGCTGCCTCTGTGTGAGTGAGATGGAAGGGGCAGGAATTTTGGGTGAGATGGAACAGGGAAGAATTAGGGAATCCTGCCATTTCCACAGGTTTTATGTGTTCCTCAAGTAGGTGGTGGCTACAGTTTCTGGTAGGATTGCAGACGTAAGAGGCTATCTGGCCAGAGCCTTCTGTTCTTGTGCATGGGGCAACACTGATGAATGCTGACTGCCCATTGTTGCCATTATTTCTGCCTTTGCCCTAAAGAGGCATAACACTTCCAGCCACATTACCTACGTTCTTCCCTCTCTGCACCACAAGTAACTCTCTGACTTTGAAAGGTGTAAGTTAGCTTTAAGGTTTTTCAGCTGAGAATTTAACTCTAGTAGGGGGAAATGTTTTAGTTCAGAGGAATAATCAGGAGGTTCTTTCTGGAACTTTTTGTCTATAGTTTTCTTATCTTTCCACAAGGAAGTTCTGCTGGAGACTGACATATAGGTGCCTTAAATACTTTTCTTGCCATCTTCCTCTCCTTGTTCTGCATGTTTCACTGCAGGGATGAGACACCCTCACGTATTCCTCCTTTCCCAGCAAACAGACTTCACCAGTGAGAAGAGTGAGCAAGAGGAGAACAAAAGGCACTTATGTATGTTGGGAGAGGGAGGGACTTCAGGGAAAACACCTCTAGGAAGGAGGAAAGGAAATAAGAGGGAGCGAATCCTAGAGGAGATGACGCTGGGGTTGTAGGCGTGGGAGGAAGAGGCACTGTAATGGTTGACACCCCAGATGATAGAGAGAGAGAGACACTATAATAGGCTGCAGTTTCAGGAGAAGAACCTGAGATTGTGGATGCAAGAGGGAATGAAGAAAAAAGGAAAATGTGGAAAAGGCCATTATATCTGCACCATGAAAATGCTGGAGCATTGTAGTGGGCCAAACAGTTGTGTGAAACCATGCTGGAGAAAGCAGGAGGTCAGCAACCCCTCAAGGAAGATGACGGGTCTGAGGAGCAGAGGCATTTTGGAGGGTCATCAGTTTGGGGAAACTTCCTAAGTCTGATGTTTCTCCAAAGACTTTTTGGGTTCAAATATGGTAAGAAATTTATCTGAGAAAAGCCTGAACACCATATAAGTTTTTGAGGCCCTGATATTCATACTAAAATGAATCTTAATATTTACCAGAATCTGTATACAGCCCTTGCACAGCCCCCAGCTTCATGACTTGTTTAGGAAATTGTGCCTGGAAAAGCTTTTCAGATGTTAGCTATTAAATGCTTTTACAGACTCCACTCTGACATTGCCAGTGTCATGTATAACGTTTATTTTTCAGCAAGATGGATGTTTTCAGCACTAGACACAGAAACACCAATTGTATTGGATATTTTGGAGGGTTACACTTCACACTTATTCATGGTGACAAGTGTTTCTAATCCTGTAAGTTGCTAAGCTGTTGATCTGAGCAGTCTGGGTGCAGTTGTCATTAAATCAGATCCTGAGTGAGAAGACAGGTTTTGAGTAATCTTTTTTTTTCCCCAAGTCCTTATTAATAAGGCAAATGCCAGGAATGTATCTATGTTGGTTATCAGCAGACATAGCAAAGAAATTATTCTGCAGGCTGATGGTAAATTAAGATTCCTGTAGACAGGCCGCCTTACAAAGCTGCTGTTTCCTTGTGATGTCCTCTGATGTATTTGTTGAACTGTGTCAAGGTCAATTTTTTGGCTCAGATTCCTATGGGATTTCGTTCTGATAGTTACATAGTGGAAGATGTTTTTTAATTCCTAGAGCAGATGCACAGAATCGTATCCCAAAACTAACATTTAAGACATCTGTCTTGAGAAGATGCTGTTTGGCTGCCTCTTTATAATGTGTCTTGTGTGTACATTAAAAGGTGAAATAATAAGAGAACCATGAGTGAACCACTCTTGTTGGCCTACTGGGCAGAGCACTGGATGCTGGAGATTTGTGGTCTGTTCCTGAATCTGCCACTGGCCAGCTGGGCAAGTCACTTTACCTCAGTGCCTCAGTTTGCCCCCTCTGTAAAAGGGTGCAATAATAGTCATTTCCTTTGTAAAGTGCTTTGAGATCTGATGATGAAAAGCACTGTAGAAGAGCTAGGTGCTACCATCACTGCACTACCTTTCTGCATGCCCTGGGCTGGGACTCCATTGTGCTGGGCAGGCATATAGAGAGAAAGTCCCTACCCATAGAACAGAACAGGCAAAGAATAGAAGGGGAAACAGGCACAGAGATGTGTAGTGACTTGCCCACAGCCAGTCAGTGGGAGAGGCAGGAATAGAACCAAATCTCCTCACCCCAGTTCAGTGCTCTGCCTGAGGCCCCACAGTGTCTTATATGTCACCTTGACCCATAATGTTCACCCAAGATCTCTGAAGCATGTATGTTCTAAGTTTTTTGTTTTTATTTATTTATTTATGTAAAGTTGGTCCATATGTTGTAGTGCAGGGGTCTCAAACTCAAATCACCATGAGGGCTGCATAAGGGCTAGCAGAGGGCCACATGAGGACTGTTATGTGAGCCCGAGGGCCGCTCCACTGAAACTTTCCATACAACAATATTGCAAATATCAGTAATAGTAGTGTTGTTGCGGGCTGCAGGAAATAGCTTTAGGGGTCGCATGTGGCCTCCGGTCCATGTGTTTGAGACCTCTGCACAAGCTGATGTGCCACAGATCAGGAAAAAAAAAAAAAAAAAAAAACTATCCCAAGTTACACAGAACAAGAACTGCAAAAGCTCAAGAGCTGGGAGGCAAAGTAGCTATGCACTATGATTCTATACCACATCTAACCCACAAAAAGAAAGCTGTGTTTTCTTAGTGTAATATGTTCATTTACAAAAAAAAATATACAGTCCTGTGTGCCTGAATGGTAGTGGGAACAAAGCAGTACATAAACAGTTTGGCTGCAGAAGCCTCAGACTAATCTTTGCATTATCCCAAGAAACAGTCTCTGTCTGTCTTTTTTGCTCTCCAAGGACACACAGAGACTTGAAGCATAGATTCTCTAAACTGACTGTCCACACAATAATTTTGTCCCAGTTTTCCCACTCCTTTTCTTCTCATGTCTGTCTACCAGGCATGCACATGCACATTCATAGAGCAAATTGAAAGTGTAAGGTGCTTCCCAGCACATTGTGGGCAACTGATATAAAAAGTGAATAATGTGATAAATAAGGATGCTTTCAATTTCATGAGGTCCCTTCCAGCCCTATGAGTCTATTCTATTCTATTCTTCTATTCAATTCTGAAGCAGTGGGTCATTTTAAATTCTGATAAAACAGTTTGTAACTTCACATATGTTTAATACAATGCAAATTTTTAAAGATGAGAATTTTTCTGGGTCAGAGCTGTTGTATTTAAGCAAAATAAATGATCTTTTGCTGTCAATAACTAACTATTACTTCTGGCTGAGAATATAGTTTCTATAGATTTTTCATTTTCAAAATTCAGATCTATTTCCAAATTATCATTTGGAATTGATTTATCTTCTACTGTAATAAATTATATTATTTTATTTACCTTTTTAGCTTAAAACCAGAGACAGGTACATAAATAGCCTGAAAAAGAAATGCCAAAAAGAATCTGAACAAAATAAAGACAAACAGAGACGAATTGAAACCCTAGAAAAATATTTGGCTGACCTGCCAACACTGGACGATGTCGAAAGGCAGACAAAGAAGGTAAGGTTTTAATACTACTTAAAAGAAGAGATACAGATGTAAACATGTTCTGCGACATCCATTATTGATTGTTCTGCAGTTCCTCTTGACTGAATTGCAATATGTTTTTTTCCTTACTAGTAAGACAAGTATGTAGACTGTTTTAAAAATGTTTTAATGGTATAACAATGAATTTTGATGGAATTCAGGGCACCATAGTTGGAAATGTAATCAAAATGTGGCTAAAAGTGTATTCAGAAGTAACTGTAAAGCTGGGGTCTCTACTAAGTACTTCTAATACAAAGCAGCATTCTGTCTGACTTAGTTGCAGATTCTAGAAGAGAAGAACAAGCAACTCCAAGAAACCGTGACTGATCTGGAGAAGAAGCTTGGGGAGACTAGAACACAATGTAGGGAGAAAGAGCTGCAGCTAGTGTGTCAGAAAAAAAAAGAAAAAGACCTGGTCACAACAGTGCAGAGGTACAAATACCTACTTGGCCAGTGAGCTCTGGGATTGTTCCAGTACACTTGTTCTTTCAAGTCACTACATTCTTTGCAGCTTTACTCCAGTACAGTGTCGATGACTTTTGTGTCACGTTGGAACGTATTAATAAACATAGGGTGACAGTGTGGTGCACTAGAAAATATGAAGAAGTTTCCTTTGTATCATGTTACCAGTGACATGACAGCAGAGGAAGGGCTGACTATGACTGCTGGCATTATGGAGTAGTACCTAATGGATGCTGGGTAGAATAGATGTACATTTTCAGAGACTGCCAGCATTCCAAAAATGATAACCCTTTACTGGATTGTAGGAAAGCTCAGAGGAAATTGCTTGAGATATGGAAGGGTCAAAGATTTAGAAATCTTGCATCCCTCTCATAGCGGGGAGATACTTGTTCTGAAGTGGGAGGGTATTTACAGGGAGATTTAACTGATAGGGCACCAGCTGCACTGCCCTTACATAATGGCAAAAGAACAAATGGGGCAGATTTCCATGGAAAAATTCCAGAAGGATGATTAATGAGCCAATGGCTTTATGGTATATGTTACATTCCTTATAGTAGTGAAAGATTTATTTTTAAAGGAGAGATATTAACTGGAATTATGTAATAAAACAGCATAAAGAGAGGTTATGAAAAGGGTAGTTTCTTACAATTTGGGATGCATGTCAGGGCACTTGCTAAATATGCATGCCAATAGCAGTCTAAAAGTGTTTTAATGATGAAAGGCTAGCTGCTTGGGACAGCTAGCCAGACAGATCATTGGACACATTGTTTCCATCTTAGAGCTTATACACCTTTTTATTTGTGCCTTTGAAATCTACAGAGATGCTGGTGTCTCTCCTAAAAGCCTTACAGATATTTGAAGTGGTCTCTGGTTTCTGTATTGGAAAACAGAGCTGTCCCCATAATAAAATGAACGTATGTTGAGGGGGAAAGCTCTGGCATTGTATAGGGGCTTTAAATGAACAGTAGGGACTGAGAACATTCCTCTGGAGCAGGAACAGTGTCATGGCTGACATTTGTGGCTTTATCCTGCCTCCTCGTATGTCCATGATAGGAAGCAGGAATGATAAGCACCAGTAGATGGAACTATGCATGATTCTGAACTGCAGTACAGTTCATAGGGACCCCGTGGGGAAATCCAGTAAAAATACTGTTAAGAACTATCCCCAAGACTCCTCTGATTAATGCTGGAGCCATTTCTGCCCCACAGCAGCCCATACAATGATCAGCACAAAGGTGGTGTAAAATCACATTTGCTCCCCTCTCTTTGGGTCCACTGTCAATGGCGTGCCTCAAGAGATGCAACACAAAATATGCTCCAGGATTTACTTTTTTTAACCAAATGACAAAATATTACAAAGGTGGGCTATACTGGTTAAGTTATGAAACCTTTCCTATGTATTTTACTTATTCTGTCCTAGTTAGCTGACACAGTGACTTGAGGAAATCGAGAATTTATATCACGTACCTACCTGTTGGTTTGTTTACACATGAAGCTGGAACCTAATTGTAAAGTCTTGGTGGGTTTGGTGAGGGACAGAGTGATGGTGGATACGGTGGTTTTAAAACACTCACTGGAATTTACAGCAATTTTGTTTTTCTTCCCAGTAAACTAATGGCTTATCTCTGAACTGCAGTTTGCAACAGAAAGTAGAAAAATGCCTGGAAGATGGTATCCGCCTCCCCATGCTGGACATGAAACAGCTTCAGAGTGAGAATGAATGCCTCAAAGAAAATAATGAGAAAGCCACTAAGGTCAGTCCATGAAACTGATTAGATGAACTCTCAGTAGCATCCACAATCTTAGAATCACCTATTGTGTTTCTTGGCCTTATTTTCCTCTCACTCAGTTTTTCACAAATATTACTGATTCCCAGTTTCCCTTCAACACGCATGTTTTGGGTCAGTGCATTTGTTTTGCATGAAATCTCAGTTGCACAGGAAAATGTAAACTATTTTTGGTGGAACAAAACGCAGAGACTGACTGGTTTTACCAAAAACTGGTAACAAGTTTATTGTGTTTGTTTAATTAGTAATTTCATGAGGAAGATTACTATGGAAATGGTAAGTGGTATTGCTCTTTTTTCTGTTATTTACTTTTTCAAGGTTAGGTGGTTTGGAGTTCCAGGTTTGGACATCTATAAAATAAAAGGAATCCCTAGATCAAAAACTGCAGAGCATGTTCTCTACTGAAAATTAATAGGTGACTAAGCTTTCTGTGGTGTTCAGTTGATTTCCCTTTCTTTATAGGTCATAGACAATCAACAAAATCAGATAGCTGCAATGATTTCAGAAATTCAGGTAAGGAAATGCCATTTGCCATCGGTTTAGTCAGTTGCTATTTATAACATGCTATCAGAACTATGCTGTATATATGTCCAAACAGGAACTTGGAATAGAAACTTCTTAATCTTAGCTACAGTTACCAGCATTCCCTCACAGCATGCTAATTTATTCATTATTGATATTTTACAAAGTTTCTTTGCATTGGTAATATAATTTAGTGGAAAACATTAGAGAAAGACAAACTTGAGTAGTAACATGGTTGGATATTTCATAACTGAACACAAGTGTGAGTGAAATTAAATTGGACAACTGAAAGTCCTAACACTTCTTAATCAATAAAAATAAGCTTTTTTGCACTTTGCAAAGAGAAACAAATTGGGTTTCCCACATTAGGTGGCAAACTGCCTCCCTCCAGTTGCCTGATACTGATGGTCTAAAGGATGCCTTGTCAAGTGTCCTCAGAGCTGTATATGTCACATTTTTGTGCAACTGTATCGAGTGTATGCTCTTTAACACATCACAGGTCAGGCAGAAATTGTAGCAAGATTAAAAAAAGAAACACACATTAAACCCCTGAATATTGATTTTGGGGAGCTGAATACTAGCAATCACTCTAAGGCTGCAGTGTTAAATGAATGGAAATCTAACAGGAATGGGACTAAGATAGAAAGTACTGTTGCTATGGTATGAATTATCTTAAGGTGTTAATTATTACTGAATGAATTATTTTATGGTATTAATAGTTATTAATAATTTAATTTTATAGAATAACTCAGTAATTTTTACCCCTTAGTTTGACTGAACATTTTAGCCATGTATGCCATTAGAACATGCTTCCTATGGTTTCAGCCTTCTCATTCCATCTGTTTCCCTACTTCTGGGAAGCAGATAATTGGAAACTATTAAATATATTGAAGGTCCTGCGCTGATTTAAGTTCTTCATTGGGTTGAATTATAAGATCACAAGCTCTGCTGTTTTAGTAACAAGGCCAGTGTTGCCCTAACCTGTTTGTGTTAGTACCAGCGGCCGTTCTATTTCCATTGTCAGAACTTGCTGCTATCGACAGCCTATTTTTACACAGTATCTTCGGTACAGTATGTTTGTATGCTTGAGAAAAAGAAAAGCTTGCCTTCTTGTGTCCAGTATACTGCTGGATGTAATTGACAGGCTAATTCTGTTGTTGTCCCATCATAAGTCGGACCTGAGTCCACTAAAAGCAATGGAGTTACACAGGTGAAAATTAGTGTTATATAAAAGTCTGGCTTATTAACTCTATAATGTTGCTGAGCAAACTGTCAGTTTGGGTTACCTGCTTATTAGGCACTGAGTGTGCAGCAGTGAAAACTTTCACCCTCAGAAAATAAGTGAAGGTGACAGTGAGTTTAAAATCAATCAGAATGTGAGGACCAGGATCTGAGCTTCAGTGATGCATCTCTCAACACACCAGAGGTGAAAAAGACAGCTTTCTTCTTTTCAGAGCCCTGAAGTAAACAGGGGCCAGTTCAACTCCTGGCACAATTCAAAGCCGTTTCAAAATTCTGGTTTACAATATCCCTTTAGGGGCCAACAACAGTGGGGATAGCCAGATTGGAGTGTGCTCCACATATACTGTGTTTGGGTGCCTGGAAAAGGGATGGTGGAGAATTACTTTTGCCAGCCTTGGGGCAACAAAGGATTAGTTATGCCTGAGGAAACATCAGCTTTCTACTTTTGTCCCCAGATTTGCCTCATGTGCAAACAAGACTTAATGTGACCAAGGTTCTTTTTCAAGTGGTTGCTCATGTCCGTTCCAAGTAGGCATATGTACACTGCATGTCACCAGAAGGATTTTTGCCCTGTGGAATCCAAAGTGTTGACTCTTGAGACCCCTAGAATTATGCCTTTATGGTACCCCATATAGGGCTCTGCCAATACCCCCCCCCCTTCCCCCACAACCTCTTCAGTTCTTTCTTTTCACCTGTGATGATTAGCTGGAATCTGTTCTTTCTTGCTCCACAAGTGTTCCCTTTGCAATGGTTATCCCACTGTTATCTGTAAATAGTGTTAAAAATGTTTGTTTAGAATTAGAGTAGTTTGTGGCAGACAAATCTCTTTAAGGGATGTCTTTTACCCTTTTTTCCTGGGGGCAGGGCATGCCTCAATTCTGAGATTAAACTGTGCAAGGTTTCAAGAAGCCCATGCCCAGGCGTGATTCACAGACTACCTGCCTCTAGTACCTTGGAGAGATTCACCGAAGGACACCTGCAAGAGTTGCAGAGACTTTCATCCTAGAACCCAAAAGGAAAGGAGCCACAGGTTAAAGTTTGTCCACATGGGTATGACCATCCTAGAGTCTGTCAGAACTGGTGCCCAGCGTGTCGACCTCAATTCGGAGTTCACCAGTGTCCATGTGAGATTTGGTGCCAAGGAAGGACTCTGGTTCAAGAGACCTTCACCAGCACTGAGGGATGCCTGAAGAGCATGGCACCACTGTAGTTCCCATTTTCCAAGGAAGAAGCAAAAGGAAACAGACAAGGGACTCTCACTAAGGTGCAAATCACTGGGGCATCAGAGCACAAGTGGAATGCGACTCATACTGGCCACTCCAGCACTGCTCCCACTGCCACAGTGCCATTGGACTCTGGCCTCCGAGAAGGATGCATCAAGTCCAAAACCTATAAAATCCACTTCCAGGGAGTTTGCGGAGGAGGATTCTGCAATTCCTCTCCATTCCAGAGACATTTATGGCAGTAAGAGTAGCCCTGCCTTTCATAAAGACAACTCAGCATATCACAAAGACACTGTGGCAGACCCCAGCCTCCATTCCCCCAATTGCCAAAAAGTTGGAGAGCAAGTACTTTCTTGCATCTATGACTGTGAATAACTCTATACCCATTCCTTCACCAGGATCTTTAGTAGCTGCAGTGGTCAATGAGAAGGAGAGACAAGGCACAAAGGCCCTATGTCAAAGCAAAGGAGGTGAAAAAAATGGACTTGTTTGGCAGAAAGGTGTATTTTGCTAAGAGTCTCCAACTCCATATGGTGAACCAGCAGGTGGTGTTGAGTGGGTACTCCTTCAACACCTTGGGGGTCTATGCTGAAGGCTGCAGAGTCCATCCAACCTGACTCAAAGATGGAATTCACAACCCTGCTGGAGGAAGGTATGACAGCCACAAAGACTTTGCTTCAAAGGGTTCTGGGTGTGGTGAATGCCTTCAGACCTCAAAGCTCAAGAAGTTTGGTCTTGGGAAGATCTATCTACCCCCGCATCAGTGTGAAAGAGAAGAGAGCAATGTGTCTCGCCTGTCAAGCCTTCAGTATGCATCTGGAAGGGAATTGCATTTTGATAAGAACAGACAATACAACAATGTTCTATATAAGCAGATAGAGTGGAACTTGCTCTTCCTCACTCTGGCAGGAAGCCTTGACCTGTGGCACTTTTGCATAGCTCATATGCAGTGGTGCACCATGGATCTCCAGTGCCTGGGGGCCAAGCCCACATTTGCACACACACCCCATACACATAGGGCAGGAGGTATCCCAGTGCTGCCACCCCAGCTACACTGGGGAGGGGTGTCTGCATCTGCAGGGGAGGGACAGTAGAGATGTGAGGGGGTGAAAATGCAGGCTTGGCTCTGCTGTGCTCCCTCTCTCCCCCACACACATACCCAATATGCAATGCCTGCCTCTTCACCTGCAGCCTAGCACTGGCTTTCATGGGCCAGCCTCAGCCCTCCAGCTTGGGGGTGGGGTGGGTGGAGACTGCTGAGGGGTGCCCTCCAGTGCCTCCTGTGCCCCCTGAGAAGGGCTCGGAGGTGTCCTCCCCCTTGTACTTGCTGCTGCTCCAGCTCCACAGCCCAGTCCCTCAGATGCCATGGAGCAGCCTCCCATCTAGCCTGAGGAGAGGGGGCCAGCCTGGCCTGGCCTTTCACTGTGTTTTGGGAGGGAGGCACTGAAAGATGCCTCCTGTGTCCCCCAGCTGTTGTGAAGGGCCAGGTCAGGCATCACACTGCACTGCCCTGCCCTTCCCCTGCCCCCTCCACCCCTGAATTATCCACAGCTCCACTCTGACTAGGGTGGCCTTACTCCCCCACCCCCAACCTTGTGGGAGGGGGGGAGCAAACTGACATCTCCCTGCAGCTCCCCCTCCCCACCTTGGTACTCAAGTGCTCATAGAATTCATTTAGAAGCATCTAAGCTGCCAGGGTATCAGAATGTGCTGGCAGACTACCTCAGCAGATCAAAGGCCACCTGCAAGTGGTCCCTCGATCCAGATGTGGTAAACCCATCATAGTTTGCAGTCATTTGTCACATTCCTCATCCCATGGTCAAGCTGCCTTTTCTATGCTTCAGTACCTCTGCTTCATGAGGTCCTTCTGAAGTTGAAGAAAGAAGGATCCACAATAATCTTGGAAGCTGCAGCCTGGCTACGACAGCACTGGTATACCATGCTTTTTGAACTGTTGGTGGAGAATCACATCAGCGTCCTGCTAGCACCTGACCCAGTAACTTGGGACCACAGTTTCTTGCTACCAGGATATACAATCTTTCCACTTCATGGCTTGGAAGCCCCATGGCCTAGGAGATGGAATGTTCAGAGCAGGTGAGAGAGATCCTTCATATTTACTTGATCTCTGACCTCAGCAGTCATTATGAAGCTCCTGATCTCCTGTCTCTTACTGCCTGTCCCTCCTCGCATGGAGAATCAGTTTATAGAATTTGCAAATGAATTGTTGTTAACATCCCCAGCACAGGGAGAATTTCTTTCCAAAACAATGAAACACGTAACATGGTTAAGTAGAAACAGATTAATACCTTTTTCAATCTTTCTTATTTACTCAGTGAGTTCAGCCACGATTTAAAATTATGCTTTTTAATTTATTTTCCATTCAATATCTTACTAAAAAAAAAGCAGCCCTTGAAACAGTACTTTTGGTATTTGCCTCCTGGAAGTGTCAGCTGAAATGAAAACAAATCCTGCCTCAAACACCCCTTTATTGGACAATTTTAATTTCCTGTTTGTAATCTCTGAGTAACGGTTTTGATCTTTCTATTTTTTTATTGCAAAAGGTTAAACATACTGTTTCATTTTGAAATGTGTTATGTTTCATGCAGTGTATCTTCAGAAATAGAAAACATAGACTGATGTTGGTTTTTTAAGGTTCCTGAGTGGTGGGTTTGTACCACTCACCAGTGGAGTGTGGTCACTTATGGTTTTTTGGGGCTTAGCTCCAGGCCAAAGCCCATGCCTGTGGTCAGTGCCCCATCACTTTTCCTTCAGGTTTGGATGTAGCTCTTCTTGCAGCTGTCAGTCCTCTTTGTGACTCAGCCTGCCAGTTTTCTCACTGTCCACGTGTCCCCCCTTTGGAAAGTGGGAATGGGGAAGAGAGTATCTCTTAAGTGTAGCCACTTTCCCAGTAACAAGTGGGGAGAGCCTGGACCCACTCACCATTCTAGGGCTCAGCCTCTCCTTAACTCCTTATCAGTGCTGCTTCAGATTTCATGCCATTTCTCTATGGCTCCAGCACCTTCTTTGCCTGCATCTTAGAGTCTTGAGCCTGCAAGTCTGAGCAACCAGCCAGGAACTTTCTCTTTAGCTCTCCCGTTCCTTACTAGCAGCTGCCCTAACTGAGGTGCTACCCTCCAGCATCCCTTCAGGAACTTGGTCCTTTCAGTTGAGCTCCCTGCAGTAATTGACCACCACTGGCCCTGCAGCTCTTTTTATATGTGCCATATGGGCCCTGACTGGCTGCAACCCACACTCACTGTAGGCTCCTTTTAACTCCTCCTCTGCCAATATGGACCAGATGCCCCATCACACCCTGTTAAAATGATTAATGTAGATGGTCACAAAATTAACATTTCCTTTATGCAAAAATACAAAAGGATAGAAAAGCCAGATTGCACAGAGCGTGTGTTATGTAAAGCACGTCTAACTGTCCCATTCTTACAACTATTTTGTATTATGATTGATGGGATTAACACAACTGATTTTTAACTTCATTCAGCAAATGCATAAAGTAAGTCACACAGCAAGAGAAGAAAAGGAAAACCATGGAACTTGTGACCTGAATGGTGGGTTGGAGGGCTTGAGTGTGCACTTAGACTAGAACCTGTTATCCAAAGTAGCATTCATAATAATTAATACAAGTTTCCAATTTCAGTGATCCCAGGCAAATGCCAGTGACTTCAGACTGATAGCATACATGTGCAGTGTAAAAAAAATTGTATGTGAAGTTATTTCTAGACCATTCCTTAATGAAGTATCATGATTTATACATATGACAATGACTGATTTTAAGAAATCAAATGGTAAAACTTAATGGTATGTGTAAACAGGTCTTTTTTTAAAGAATGTATAATACACATAGATGAACATAAAACAAAGAATGTAAACATGCATTCAGTAGGATTGGTAAATGTAAAAACCTCTTTTAGTTGATATAAATGAACATTATTGGGTAGTGGGGCTCTACATGGTGATTTAGTATACCAGTAAGAATGAACTCTAATATTAGTCACCTTTTAGAAATCAAAATTGAAACCTAACATAGAATATAGATCTACCGTGGTTGCTTTTGGTGTTTCAGAGTATGGATCAGCAGCACCATTCCTCATTACTTTCAGGTTAGTGTATTTGAAAAAGCTTTGTGCCCTAGGGAGTCATGGGCAGTGGGTTTATGCATCAGCCTTGACTTTGAGAGTTGCATTCAATTTTCCCTTAGGTCATAAAAGGGAGTAAGTTTGTCGGCTTTATCCTAAAACTACATGGGTGGCGTTTGTATTTCCCTAGACCATCGTATAGTTTGGCACTGTTCACTATAGCTGTTTACTTTTGCTCTTCCGCTGCTTGAAGTCTTCATATCCTCAGGCAAAACTATTAGAGTACTGGGATGAAAACATTTGGTTTCTACTGACATTGAGTGACAGAACTTAACAAATAATGATTAAGCTTCTTTTTTTTTCTTTAATTCTCTTAATGTATTCTGTAAGAGAGGTAATATCCTCTTAGTGCATTCTGTAAGAGAGGTAATTTTCTCTGATGTTGCACAGGTCTTTCGCATGAGTCCCTGTAAAAAAATATTCTTCTCAGCTAATGTCATTCCAAACATTGGCTAGCACTGTGTAGTAAGCAGTAGTCTATAAAACACCTGTTTTTCTTCTTGCAACATGACCTTGAGTTCCACTCTTCTGGAAGGGTAAAGTCAAAAAAGTTCTCGGTGGTAGGGAACCAGTTACAAAGTAGGCCTAATACTCCTCTGGTGTTTTGAGCAAGATAGGGGTGGATTTACATCCAGTAACTGGAACTGGGCAACAGGTTTTACATATTAATGCACTGATCAAAGGATATGTGAATGCGCACCACTGGATTTGAAAGCAATAACATTACCAACATGAAAAAAAATCCCCCTTTTTGAAGCTTTACAAGAGTCTGTGATTTAAAGCATTAGGAGTTTATGTAAGCAGTAGCTCAGCTTTATTAATATTCAGGCAGTTACTGCTCCTGTTTCTGGATTTGAGCCATGTAATTCCGAAAAACATAAAAACATAGATTAGGGACATCAAGTGGCTCAATAAGTCTGCATGATAATAATGACAATAAAGATAACTAAGGTTATATTGAATTCCACTGGATATCCAAGTGGAACTATAGATGTGGCAGTGTCTCTTGGAATCCCACAGTCACCTCTATAACCTACCATACTAGCAATAAAAAAAGATGCCATGCACTTAAATTTGAAATATTAGTACTATTTAGTGATGTGCATTTTCAGTGCTATAAAACATTAATGAATTCCACATTAGTTGTGCAGAGAAGGATTATCCCTGTTTTTAGAGGATGAGAAAATGGAGTGTTAAATCACAGTGACATACAGTAAGTACAAAGAAGTGTTTTAGATGTATAGAGTCTTAACACGTGTTTTATATTACAAACAGTTTTTTTTTTTAAAGAGCTGGGCAGAGGAAACTGTGTAGCGGTATAAATTTTTCATGGGCCAAGATATTGTCTTGAAGTACCAGATGAACTGAGATTTCAAAAGCTTTGACTCAATTAAGGGAGAAGTTTGTCCTATAAGTATGCTTTTTGCACAATCGGAAGAAGCTTGTTATTTAAGCAGTCAGCTGTCCGTGTCCCCCCCCACCCCACCCCAAAAAAAAAAGAACCACTGAAACATGCTCAAGGGCAGTTGAGTCAGCGTTATTGGTATTGTTGATGTGTTGTTTCTGTTGATCAATATAGAAATCCAATCTGAGTAACTCGATATCTTTAGCAGTAGGTTCAAAGGAAGTTTTATTGCAGGTTTTTTGACTGGTAGGATAATCATTTGGCCAGCTAAAGTGAGCCAAAAACCTATTAAGCTATTTTACCTTGCAGCCACTTCGTTTTCTCACCCCTACTGCATGGTTATTGTGTGTTTAAAAATAATTTTGTGAAAAACAAAGGTAAGTACATCATATAGAGTTGTCATCAGAAAAGACCTTTGACCTGAATTTAGCGTCAAAGTCACCTCTGAGGTAGGGTTATTGCCGTATTCTTAAATATAGAAAAAGAAAGGTGAAAAGAACCATCTTATTAGTCACAATGAAATTAGCATAAAATTGACACAGTGGGTGTTATGACACTTCTGATTAAAAAAAAAAAAAAAGAAAAAGCTACTTGGAAATAATTGTATTGAACAGTATTTTAGACTCCATTCATTTTTCCCTTCAGAATAGCATTTTAGTTATTTAAAATCCACAGATATTTGTTTTTATGAAGACACTTATAGATGTAAAGGTTTCTTTAAGGTTTGAAATTACTGCAGAAATCTGCCACAATGACTTGAAATGTTTTCTAAAACCAGTGTCTTACAGAGATTTGCTTCCCTTCTAATACTACAGAAGACTGTTCCTATACCTAGTGCTAAGTCATTTAACTCCTGAGAGCAAAGTGGTGAAATAAACAAATGAGGAACAAATAACTCCAAACATAACAAATAATAGTTAACCAACACAATTTATCCTGACGTACCACAACACACCAACTGACAAAGTATAAGAATCAAGTCTCTTATTCCTGCTTTTTCCCCCCGTACTAGTCTATGGAAGAGAAGCTTTTGCAAGGGAAACTGACAATGCAGAAGATGACAAATGAGATTGAAGAAAAAGAAAAACATATACAGCAGTTAAATAAAACTCTGCTTGAAGTAAGTAATTAAAAACCCTGTATAAAAATATTTCTGCTGCAGTAAGGCCTTTAAACTCCATGAAGGGCCCCATTGTGTTGGTTTACTGGGCAGGTATGTAGTGAAGAGAGAGTCCCTGCCCTGAAGAGATTACTATTTAGCTTAAAGACAAGATGTGATAAATAAATGAAACAGACAAATAGGTGAGCATTTATTGCTATTTGTACCCTGAGTGAACGCACCAGGCTGGAAGGCTTGCTGTCCATGATTCTTTTATTTTCATTTAATTTTATATTTTATTTCATCTGAGTAGGTCCTAAATTGGCTAGCTAATAAATGTCACCCTTCTCTAAATCCATTGTATTTAATTTGTATTGTTCATTGTCTGAAACAGAAAACATGCTGGTTTTTTGTATGGTGAATCTTTTGAGACGTCTACTTCTGTTGTGATCTAGTAGTAGGTTAAGAAAATGACAGTCCTTTTCTTCTTTATTTTAACAAAGAACCAAAGACTAATGGAAGAAAATGCCTTTTTGAGGGAGCAGATACACCAGATGGAACAGTCCAGACAGCCAGCGTCAGAAAAGATGCCGGTGGCTGATCAGTTGTTCAAAGAAATGTCCCATTGTTTGTTTGACTTGAAAGCACTATGCAGTATTCTTACCCAGAGAGCTCAGGGCAAGGAGCCTAACCTCTCCTTACTGCTGGGAATCAGATGTAAGTGATATTATCATGCAATATTTATATTGTACTTTGACATTGAGAAAACAGTCTATAGTGATGAAATCTCATTTGGGCTGGTTGAGAGCCACACACACACTCTGGTCACCATGTAGAAAGCTAAACAGCACTCCTTCTTCTATATTTTCAAGTGTTTTTGGTTTTGTAGTTAATATTCCAAGCTACTAAGTATTTCTTGTTAATGTCCTTGAAGTTATAGATGTCTGGCAGGGGCAGAGGTCAGCCTGCAAAAATGTAAGTAATTCCCATCGTGCTTGTTACCACATGGATCCCCCTAAAGCTCTTTTCAGATGTTTATGCTATGACCAAATCATAATCGGGAACCCATTTTTAGGCGTGCCGTCTTCTCTAAGGGTGAAATTCAGCAGCTGTTTGATAGCACACAACGTAGCCAAAAGGTGTGGAGAAAACAAGATCCAGTTGAAAGTGTAAAAGGAATTAGGTAGGCCAGATGTTAGCATACTTGCACAGTTGAGCCAGTGTACTACCATTAATATACCTAATTTTACACTGCCTTGTGATCTAGAATAAATATAAGTAGTCAGGGCTCCAGGTTTACATCATGTCCAGGAGTGATACTTTCAGCACTACAGGTTTACATGCCACCTGCAGACTAGCCAAAACCACCTCCTGAACCAAGTTGGTATTGTGCACGGAGATTGCCCAACATATTATTTAATCTGACCTGATTTTGTGAGATCCAGTGGGACCACAATATGAGACTGTGTCGGGCCTCGACAAACTGTCATTGGCATGGTGGCTGATTTTAGCACCCTGTTGCCTAGGTCCACTGCAGAAATGTAATGGAGGCTCACGATCTATCAACCAAAAGTAAAACTGCTGGGACCTAGCTGTAAGTCAATTTTGTCCACCCGTGGAATTTATACATTAAAGGAAGATAATATAGGGCCACATTAATTCTTATTAATAGAGGGCTGTTGCAAGATAGCCCACGTTTATGGATGAGGCAGAAATTTGATACCTGTATTGGTCTCATCATTGTTAGTTACCCAGCATTCAAAGAGATTGGCTCAAATGGCTTTACTCTGTGAGGTCCCTCCCTGGAAAGAGTAAATTGAATCTCACTTGAGATGCATGAGCGTCCTGCCCCAGGTTATAGAAACAGCACCTCCTGCCTGTGTTGACCTCTACCAGGGTGCTCTGGCTGAACATGCCAGGGACTTTCACCACCTGCTTTTGGTCTGCCACAAGGCTCTTGGGGAGAAGGTTGTGCTGCCACAACTCCTCCATCCCACCCAATACATTTCGGTAGGCAGGAGCTCCCATAAAGTCATGCAATCAATTTACCCTTTAGGCTTTTGCACTGCCACTTCGAAAGAGCTACAGTAGATTCAAAATTGAATAGTGTAGGGTTTTAGGTACAGTGAATACTGCATTTTGGTGGCTTTTCATTATATTGAGGCAAGATTTGTCCTGGTATAATTAACTGAAACTCAAATGTGCCCTTTCTGAAGTGAATGAATATGTAAGCTTTCATGTGGTTGCTATGACAGCTAAAGCTTGCATCTTGTTTTTCACAGCAATGAGCTACTCAGCTGAAGAGAATGAGAATTACCACAGCACAGAAACGCTTACTAAGAAACTCTCGGATGTATGTCAGTTACAAAAGGATATTGATGAACTGAGGACTATAATATCAGATCGTTATGCTCAGGACATGGGAGACAACTGCATTACCCAATGATTAAATTTTGGCCTCACAGCAATGACTACATTATTAAATGCTGCTGGGACACAGTTCTTTGCATTTCTATGAAGGAGCCATATTGGAAGACTGCATATTGTACATGAACTGCACATGGATGTCTCTAGTGGGTCTGAGGTTTTGCATATTTAAGTTGGGGAATGGTGGGGAAATCATCATTTGAAGAGAGTGGTACAGACCTCAAGAAAATCTGTGTTCTCCAAACTACTGAATGTAGGACCAAGCTGTGAAGAATGTGTCCATTAGAGACGTAGGATTTTATTTCCTCCCTCATGGCTCATTTAAATAATTCATGTGTTTATATTGTTTTCTGGAATCAAAGCAAAATCTCAGAAAAAGGCACTGTTGTTACTACTGTATGTACTTTCCTTCAGCAGAAGTTTGAATTGCGCTGTCAGAATTGAAGGGCTGGAGTGACAGGTTCAAGCACCCAAAGGTGTAGAAAAGCAAGCACCCAAAGGTGTAGAAAAACGGATGGTTGAGCCAGATGCTTCTGCAAAACACATCATATTGGAAACGGCAATTGGGATGGTCTTAGACCTCCATAAAAGGTAGCTGCTCTTTTTATAATTGTCTCATGAGTTAGGTAAGAGAAAGAAGGGGAGATCTCCAGCAACTGATCCCTGCTGATTACTAGGGGTTTTATTTTCTCCAGCATCAGTGTAGGCAGTTTTTCTACCTGTCAGTGCTGAAAGTTAAGAATGTTGTCAGAAGTCCCTAGCATTTGTGTTCTGTGCAGGACTTGTAGACTTTTCCTCTCATGGGGAAAGGGTTCCTCTTTTTAAATATATGTAGGAATATATTGTTATCCAGTGCAAGACTGCCCCTGCAAGACAAATAGATGATTATCACACTAGCAAAAAGATTGTGTGATCAGAACTAAACTGCATAACTGTGGTTTGATGTAAAACAATGTCTCCAGTGAAATGGAGGTATCCAGCACAGCACATAAGTCCTTCCTTCAAAATGCTGACCTGCCCAAAATGGCTGTCAAGCTGCATTACTATTGTCAAACAAACATTGAAAATCAATTATAAGACTGCAGAGACATTTAAAAATGGAAAATGTTTTGAGAGTAAATAGCTGCAGCTTGCTTGTGCAGTTATTACAGTTGTCAGCACAATGCTGAAAGCGTTAGAAATCTTTTGTTAGTATGCTTCTGGGGCCATGGCAAAGTAAGCTTAAAAATTAACAGTGGTAAAGGAGTAACTATTTGCAGTTTTATGACAATATCTGTATTTTCACCATTGTTAAAAATAGTTTAAGTATGATGTGGACTGACATCATTGATTTTAACTTTGAAATTTTCAGCCTTCTGTTTTGTGTTGGTATTTAAATGTCATTTTTAGGAACATAAGTTTAAAACCTTCTGGTCAGTTGTTTTCTAACTATGACACAGGCTTATTTATTCAGCAAGTCTTTCTTTTGAACTGTCCCTAGACCTGTGAAAATCTATCATTAATGGTTCTCAGTGTTTTCAAATGCAGATTGTTTACTTAGACTGGAGCAACAATTTGGGGAGTATTAAAGGTAAAGTAAGGCTTCCTTCCTTACAACTGACCAAACAAATGATTACATTTTTAAAAAGTACCCTGGGGCTAAGAAAAAAGCTTTCTTTTAGCCCAGAACCAGGTGTTGGGGGGGGTCTCTTTTTTTAAATACCTAAAAACTGGGGTTTGTAGAGGAACTATTGACACTGCTTTAAAGAGGGACTCTCATACTGGCATAAACCTGAAAATAAGGAAACTTTACCTCCCCACCCCTTAAATCTGTGCATATTATTGGTTAGTAGTTTTAATAGCTATTTACTTCTGTCCAAGTACTTGTCTTTCTGCTTGACTCTCTAGTGAAGTTGTTATCCTATGTTTGTAGCATCTTCCTGTAGTGTAAGTAATTTAACAACATGACTTCAGCCAGTAAACCAAGAGTAATTGGTGGGGGTGAAAGGGAAGAAATCCAAGTCTAAGCAACACAGTATTTCAGTAAGCAGAAGTGACAAAAAAAAAAAAAAAAAAAAACCACACACCACACAACAAAACACAACAACAGCTTACAAAAGGGAAAGGTATTTCTGTTTTATATTGTGTGTGCACGTACTGGAGGGGTGGTAATACAGTGGTTAGAGAGGGCAAGAGCGGATACTATTTTATCTGTGCCATGTCCTTTCTGTCACTTGACCTATGTGCCTCATCTTCCCCATCTCAAAAATGGAGATGCTGCACTGGGGAGTTGTGATTATGAATTAATGTTTGTAAAGCACTTTGAGATTCTTGGAAAGAAGATGCTATAATTCAGAGTATTAGAGCATTCTTCCAGTATGAAAGTCCCTTTTTTTAGTTGCACTGTTGTGAATGGCTATGCGATAATTCTTCATTTTTTATTTGTTATATTAGAGCACCAATTGTATTACATTAACATGTAGAGAGAGCACTTGATTATTAAAGTAACACACTGAGTTCATCTGCCTCAGTCAAATAAAAGCAGGGAGAGAAATGGCAGAGATAACGAGCCAAAGATACAAAATACAGATATGGTTAGAGTGAAGTGACTGCAAAGAATAAGGTTTTTTTGTTTTATTTAATTTCTTAAAATTGGGCCTGCTGTTGTAGTAGCTGTTGCTGTATATGCATCAGTTTACAGATGTCTCTTTAAAGAAAACCACAAAAACGCTTTGTCTAAGTAAGGTATGCATGAGCATTTCTGGCTAAAAAGTAAGAGTGTGTGTGATCTCATCTGACATATTTAATATGATATGGTTGATTAACAAATGTTAACAGTGGCATTACTTAAACTGATTTAGTCATGACAACTTTTTGCCATAACTTAGAGACAATCTTAAGGGCTGAAAAATGAATGGCTACTGATGGTACCATTCTGTTTTTTTATTAGTAGACTTACAGTGAAACATGTACAGTGTTCTGTATAGTTTCACATCTAATTTGTACAATCCTTTAGGTGATACAGTACCTATCTACTGTACTCAAGAATGTATTTTTAACAATGGCTTGGAAAGGAGCGATCTTTGGGAAAGGAATAGATGATGCTATGTATTTACAGTATGTAACTAGTTCAGGCTCAATTTTGCAAACATAGATTCCTAGGTTGAAATGTGTAGGTTTGTAGTGTTTGTAGTCCTGTAATTTATTTAAATTACTATAACCACCAACTCAGGTGACAACATTTTAAAACTGCCAATAGATGTAGGTGTAAGAGCCAAAGGTATTTTGCTCTGCTCATTTCTAAAGATCTCTTTCCACTTCTTCTTTGGGAAAAAATTATCCTGCTTGCTGCTTTAAGGATAAGAGGGTGCGAGGAACGATGGAAATCTGTCCCCAGCTACCTGACATCCAGGATGTGGCAGCAGCATTATGCAACGAGATTATAACAGGCTAAATTTTGCCCTCCCTTATCTCCATGTAACCTCAATGACAAAAGTGAGGCTGCATGGGCATACCCTGGAATTATTTTTGGTTCTTTTAATAGAACTGATGCCAGTTTTCTTGGTGCAAGTGAAAATGTTTAGATTATTTGAATCAAGCCACCTACATTTTTAAAAGATGAAAAAAGCAGTGGATGGGGAAGATTATGTAAACTGATTTTATATGACTAGGTCACTAGCAATATTCACTCCACTGCTGCATACCTTTGTGCCTTTTCTTGCCTATATTAAAATGTACATAGTACCAATCAATTTTAGTTGAACTAGAAGAATGTCAATAATTATTGCACCTTGTTTCCTCTAATTACTGATCATTTGTTTGTGAGCTTTGATAGTACAGAGTCTCTGACATAATATCTAGAAATATGTACTAAATGTTTTAGGTACTAGGCATACGTCTTGTAAATCAGTCTCATTTTAGTACTACAGTTTTTCTGTGCACGAGCAAGAAATTCAATCTGAATGTTAATTTTGTAAATAGTAACTGCAGTATATCATTGTAAGCAGGGGGTAGGAGAGTCTGGGGCTACCTTTTAAAAGCACAGCTGACATATGTACTGGCTCAGTCCCCAAAGGCGTAGTTACATAAATTGGGTTCTGTTTTTGAACCGCTCAGAATACCTCATGTGTAAATAGAGTTGTCATGACTTAATCAAAATGCATTCAGTGTAAAAAGTAAAGGAGCCACTGGGTGGCGCACCTTTAGGTCTGTCGTTCTTGCCTCTTTTTGTAATTTTTTTATAGTAGCGTTTACAGCTAGAATTTTGAATGCCAAAGTTCTATTTATTAAATAATAAGTTTCATTGTTAATGGCTAGTATTTTTCCACTGGAATTTTGTTTGTTGATGTTTGGGATTTGTATCAACAGAGCAAAAAATAAATTTTGTTACAAAATTACAATTTTTAATCATCATGTATATTGTGGTAACATCCACTTTACTAGGTACTGTACAAAAAAAAGAGACGGTTACTCCACCAAAAAGACAACATAAAGGTTACAGAGAAAAAGATACCAGTACCTGAGAAGTGTGACAAATGCCTAGATTGGCGAAGTTACTTGTAAAACTTTTTGTATAGTTCTCTTCTCTTAACATCCTACCAGAAAAGTAGCCTAATCATAGACAGTTCATTCCATTTACCAAGAAGCAAGCTAGCAGAATAATTGTCAGTCAAGAAGATTAAGTCCCCATCTTTGTGCCCTGGCATTATGGCTAGATTCTAACAGCTACTTTGTGAATCTAAATAGCAGTATTAGACACCACTGGTATTCGTGTATGAAACTCCCACTTAACTGCCATTTAATCCTGTAGGTGCCTAGATTCTCTTGAAGGCTAAACTTTTTGCAATGTTGGTGCCTATGGAGACTAAGCCCTAACACACTTCATAAACCAGGGAGGGAATAGAAGCCTGGTGGTGGGGCCTTATAGGGCAGAGGTGTTTAGAGACTTCCAAATGCTGCATAAAAAGGCCAGACAGGAACAAGTAGAACAAGGACCTCCTCCACCATCTTTAATGCAGTAGTTAAGGTGATCACATGGAATGTGGGTTTGAATAGGAATCTGCTATCCCTAAGGTAAGTGTTCTGTCCTGCAGGCTATGGGACGTTCTAATGTGGATCTCCTTCATTCTCTGCTAGTGAAGCTGTTCCACTATGGATAAATAATCAGTTATTAAGCCAGAGGGAAATTGACTGTAGTCTGAAGCAAAGGGTGCCTGCTGGAAGCTGAGAACACAGTGCCACTTTACACACAGTAGAACAGCTTCAACAGGAGAGTGTTTGCCCTGGTAATAGCTAGTTCTCTTCCACTGGAATTTTGTTGGTTGAGGTTTTTGATTTGTACCTACAAGGCCCCCCACCTCAGAACAGCCCAGTTGCTCAGGCGCTTAACTCAAAGGTAGCAGAGCCTGTTCAAGACTCATCTCCTCAGGCATTTGGGGTATTGGAATTGGTGGGTCTTCAACATCAAGGATGAATATTCCAACCACTGGTTACCTCCCTCAGAGTGGTGGGTCTTACTACACACTTCTCTCATCATCTCATGTTGGCTAGCTGAAGTAGCTCCCTGCTCAGGGTGGTGCCCTTTTTGCACAACATTCTTAGAAGTGTCTTTCCCCATTGTTTAGGGAGCCTGGGTCCTGAACCCTGGTTTTGTGAATCCCAGCGGTTGTCTAGGCACTTTTGTCTTTTGAGAATCTAGCCTACCACAGCAAATAGAGAAGGGAACAGTGCATACAAAGTAGCACCAGCTCCAGATGCATGGAGGCAAGAGAACCATAACAGAAAGTAGTTAGTAATTTTCCTTAGTAATGTTTTCCTCGCATCCTACAACCAACCCACAGCTGTAGTAATCCAGACTGAGTGTATACCTTAAAGTGCCACATGGAAGACCATCCAGCAATGATTGCCAAAAGTCAGCCTGGCCAGCAGCCTCACAGATCTCCTTTGCAAAAGCCTCAGCTCTTAAAATCCAGCATGTTGCAACATCTCTGCTAGAGAGAGAAAGAGAGATGGGCTTTATAAGCTGGCTGCAAATGTAAGTAAACATAATACAGTCCTTAGCCCAGAACACAGAAGTCTTAGAAACTATTTTGCCCTTGTTGTCACCTTCAAAACACCTCTGTACATACACTGACTACGTGCAAATGAAGCTCCTTTTTCTGGAAGGTGATTGGTTGTCATCACAGAGTGGGTAAAATAACAGGACTGATGAACATTGAACCATGAGTTAACAATACGGACAGATTCATATGGAAAATCAGACCATGGCCATCTTCAGAACTCACCTGTGCCACTGCACTGTCCACACTGGTGCTTAGGTCAGTGTAAGTTATGCTCGGGGGGTCGCTTATTTACACTTTTGAACAATGTAATTTATAGCTAAAGTGTGTATATATACTACACTCTATAGTGACAGTCATCAAACTGAGCTCTATGGTACTCCCACTTGTCAAGCTGACAATGGTGCAGAGTAAACATCTTACTTCTCCCCAGAGCTGATTCTGAGATGGGGAAAAGGTATATTCTGCAATCTCTTCCCTCCATCCCCCAGGAAATGAAGACTCCCAAACCCACCACATCAAGGGTAGCAGCAATAATTGGCCATTTTCCAGCCTATTTTTATTTGCATGGGGGAGACTCCTTCGCTCTCATGTCTTTGAAATTTAAGATTACTTCACAACTAGGCACAAAGTAGAATGAAGAGGCTTCTTGTGCTTCTAGCATATATGTGACCCTTAGTGAAGTTCTTCATCCCGAAGAAGACATTCTGGTTGGCTCAAAGCCCAGACTGCTGGCAGGAGAATATCTGAGCTGTTGTGGCTCCCAACAGGAGAATAAGAAAATGTGCTGGTCAAGGAATAATGAGAGATATTAATGGGTGAGGTGTGTGGCGAGATGAATCTGTCCAAAGAAGTTAAGGAGTTAACCAGTTGTATGCTGAAGATAATTACAAGATGGGTGGTGCTTTGGGTCAGACTGAGGTGGGATATCTCAAAGTTGCCTGAAATCCAAGCTGCATCAGATAATACCTGGCTGTAACAGGATTTGATTCAGAGAAGCTGTCCCTACTTTTGATGTCAAGTTAATCAAAGGAAGATGTATGTTGGTCACCACTTAACACAGGTTCACAACCAGTACAGCCTGGGGCAAAAGACTGGCCAAAGGAGAATGGCCAATTGAAAATGGCTTGTTACCTAAAGCAAAGAAAAGAAAGAGTATTCATTTATATTAGCCACTCCTGGATCCTGGCAACTCTCTGTAAGAATTCTTCTCACTCTCTTCTCTTTGGACTTGGATCCTCTGTGAACTTTTCCCTCAGACAAGCCTTTTCAGTTGGTCAGCATCTCACCTTCCAAAGCTTACAAAGAAGTTATGATGTATTATGCCTACCTTCTAAAGACACACACACACACACACACCACCTCTAATTGAATTAGTCAGTGTGTTATATGCCTTTCAGAGCACTAAGAGTTCTCTGGCTGTGTCTGAACTTATAAAGAAGCACTTCTAATTTAATTAGAGTGTCTGTCCTCTCTATAAACATAAGTATTAGGCTTCACATAGATGCCACCTTTCCATAAGGTTGAGCAGTTTAACCTTATGAAATGGTGGTGTATAAATTGGTTACAGTTATTAAAGAAATTTTAACATTTAGAAAAACAATTTTTCTCAGTCTGTCTTCTGTTGCTATTGTACACCATAAACACTGCACTGCCAAACAATTTTTTTTAAACAAGGCAAAACATGAGATACACTATTGCAAAGCTTAGTAGAACTGTCTCAGCCTTTTCTCCTCTTGCCTTGTTATTTGACTATGCCCAGTTGTCCACAGCGGCTTTTCCAATTTTTCCTCTTACTAGGAGGTCGAAAGTGTATGGACCTAAGAACTTCACCTGACATCATCTTGAAATCCATAAATTAAAGTCTACATGGAAGCCTTTTAGCAAATTGAATAGTTTCAGCTCATACAGCAAGCATGGGCAATAATGGACCTGACAGTCGGGGGGGGGGGCGCGACATAAGGGGGAGACAAGAAAGATGAAGGAAAGAATAACATTGCATGACCAAGGAAAGTTAGGTAGAGTTCATCTAGTTCTTGCTTTTTTGTCGGGGGGGGGGGCACAAAAACAAGAAAAAATATATTTTCCTCTGCCTTTGTCCCATTATTAAGTGTTGCAATGGTGCTAAAGGCTTCCACTGAAATAGGTTACTTTGCATTGTGAACATCTCCCTTAACATAAAAGAAAAGGTGTGTGTGGGGGGGGTTAATATTAAAACAATCATTTTCCTAAACTGGACCACTTGTAATTTTTAAAAAACTGGGAAATACGCCCCCCATGGTCCCCCCCCACTCTCAGCAGGTGCCCGAGGCGGGGGCAGCAGGTGCTGGGGCGCAGGGTCTGGGATGGCAAGAGCCAGGTGTGCAGTGGATCCTCCTGGTCCTGTGCTCCCCCTCCCCCCAGTGGGGCCCAGGACAGCAAAAGCTGTCCATGTGGTGGTTCCCGCTGTTCTCCACCCCAGCGACCACACTGGGGCATGGGGCTAGCAGCAGCTGCCAGGTGTGGCTCTTGCAGCCTCAGGCCCTGTGGGTGGTGGCGGGGAGGGGAGGCAAAGGGCCAGCAGGGGAGAGCAGCTACAGAGCTGGGACCCTATTTTAGGCAGCAGAGCTTACATAGCATGTTAGAGCAGGGTTCTCAATCCTTTCAGGATCATGATACAAGTAGTGCTGAAAAACCTGTTTCAGCAGATTTTGTTACTTTGCTTGCACAGTAACAAAATTTGCCAAAACATGGTTTTCAGCACTACACCGGTATGAAGGCTGGGAGCCTCCCAGACTGCAGAGTTCCCTGCATTGTTAGCAAATTATAACCTTGCTACTGGTAGCCAACATGGCATATCTCATATGGATGATTGCAGTTACTGACGTATGATATTAACTAATATAAAAAATGGTCATCTAAATCCAGGCAGCAGCACAGACAATCCAAAGGGTAGGGCTCTGAATTGGTGATCGTCATACTCCAGGTTGAATCTTAGGAAACATCTGAGCTGGTTGTATCAAAATGTAAAAGTAGGCATCTTGTAGGTCAAGGGCTGAAGAACCAATCTCCCTGTTCTAGTGATAGAATGATTACCAATAAGGTACCCATCCTGAACTTTTGCACTGTGATGAACTTGTTGAACACTCTGAGGTTCAGGATGGATCTCATACTTTTGGGTATTAGGAAGTACCAAGAGTAGAACGCTTTGCCTAGAACAGGGCTCTGCCCAGCTTGTGGCTCTAGGCTTGCCCCCCTCTGCCACTGGAGGACCTGTGGGTAGCCTACTCCTAGCTCCAGGCTCCTCACCACCACCAGCTGACCCTGTGAGGGACCCACTCCTGGTTCTCGGCTGTTTCTTCCCCCAACCAGGGGATGCTGTGGCAGGTGCCCAGCACTGGGAGAATTTGCAGCCAGCCCTGATTTTGGCATTTTCAGGTGGTTCCCATAGGCATGGAGAGGTCATGGGGTGGGGTCAAGGACCGGGAGTCAGAAGGCTTTTGTCCCAAGAATTTCTCCTTTTTCTCTCGGGGTTTATAGCCCTTGCTGCAGTGGAAGACAGGACAACTAAGATCTTTGTTAATATTGAAGACTAGGGCATCTCTTTTGCCCTGGTGTGTTGTTTTTCTAGAGACATGAGAGTGTCATTGGAATCCTTCAAGGAATAGAAAGAGAGAGATCAGTTTTCTCACTGAAGAGTTTCATGCCCTCAAATGGGAGGTTTTCTACCATGGTCTGTACCCTGTATGGGAATCCCAGGTGGTGGCGCTATGACACCAGTCCCATCTCCAGTGCTGTGGAGATGATCCTGGCGGGCACATTGGTAGCATCAAGGGCAGATTGCAAGGACATCTTTGCCATTAATCGCCCTCTTGGACAATGGCTTTTCAAGCATCTCAGGAGGTCCCTGGCAATTTATCAAGACAAATCGTTTAATTTTGTTTAGTCATAGTTCACCAGAAGCACTTAGTATTTCATAATTGAGAGCTGTAAATTGGCTGAGGGGTGAGTAAAGAAAGAATGGAGTTGTTCCCAGGGATATAATGTTTTTTGTCCACCCGCCAGCATGTTAGGGCCACTGAAACAAGGGTTTGCCACACCATCTTGGCTGAATCTATGATAACTTCGTTAATTGGGACACCGGTACTGGAGGATGTTGACAAGATTATGGTGTATAATCTCTAATGGTACATTTGAGGGTATCTGCCACACTTTTTGCCAGTTCTTGGAACAGGCAGAAGTCATCTCCCAAGGATGGTGGTGGCAGCATAACAGTTTCATCTGGACATGAGAAGGATATGGCCGTGTGTGTGTGACTGTTTCCTCTCTGCCCCCTTCTTGCACCTCCACCTCTTTGGGTTCTGAGGCCCATGATGCTAACTGAAGGGGCATGCCTGGAAAGTTCATGAGCAATCCTCAGTGCTTTCATGGCAGGCTGTTGGTGTGCCAAAAAGGGGTCATACTATGGACACTGAGATGGTACAGGGCATGGCGGAGGTGCCCCTCAGTTGTTCATACCAGGATGATGGCAGTGTTATCTGCTGGCACATTCCTTGACACTGTTAGTATTTGATCTTATGTGGTGCCTGAGAGATGGCTTCAGAAGTCTCATGGGGCTCCATCTCCAATCCCTGACTTGACATTGTAGTATGGCGTGATGGTGGGGAAATGCACCTTGCTCAACCATGGCTTGGTTCTATGATCTTTTAACACGGCTCAATCTTTGGCTGGACAGGATTCTGCTGGTACCAAGTGCCCCAGTGTCAGAGCTGGGGGCAGCAGGGTGGGAGATATGTACCTTGCCCATGTTGACCACTCCACTGCTAACTGGGCTGATGTAGCTGGCCGCACTGACACTAGGTTGTGTAGTGGGTGGGGAAAGCAGTGTATGTCTGCACTGCAGCTTCAGTGCCCATGGCCAAAGCACCTGGGGGCCCTCTTATTGGTACTGGATGCTGACATAGGGCATGGGCACTGGATGATCTCTGCCACTGGAGGCAAGGATACTGAGGAAGATTGGAGGTTGCTTTTACTTATCACTGGGCTCATTCAGGAGTCTTTCCACTCTCTTTGATTTTTCAGAGTTCACTAATGGTTTCTTCAACCATCATACTTCAGCATTGAAGGTTGAGGGGAAGACATACACCTGGTGGCAGGCTGTGGTCAGCGGCCTCTCTAAAGATGATTTTCTAGGAAAGCTCTCTCTCCTTGGGGGATCTTGGTCAGAGCTGCTGGCAGAGACAATACTTTTTTTGGGCCTTTGATGGAAGTAGAAGTGGTCCAGCACTAGACCCAGGAGACGGCATCCTATTACTCATCTCCATGCCCCTCCATGCTGGCTGAGTGAGGAAGTGATTTTCACAGCAGTTTTCTTTTAATTATGGACACCTGTAACTTGGTATACCTTTTCATAGGCTATCCATAAATTTATGGATGGTTGGCAACCCTGTGTAGGGCAGGCTGTACGATACCTGGGTTCAGAGATTTGTTCCTAAGTCCAAAACAAAGAAGCTCTTCTTATCCTTAGCAACAGCAAGCCCTGCAATTCCAGCTACATCACCCACCTGTGAACCCATTAAGGACAGAAAGAGGCCCTAAATGGCAGAATTTTTTTTAAAAAAACCTTTCTAGTTGTCTAATGTTAACATTTTTCACTAACTTGCCTGCTGTCTCCCAAACCCTACATGTAGAAATCCAGTCTGGGAATTCAAGTTTGCATGCAGATATTGAAATTAGCTAGTTATTTGAAATATGTACAAGGTATGAGGCAGTCTGTTGCTCCTTACTTGAAACATACTGCTGATCTCCCAAAACAGAAAATCATTATGCACATTGTGATCAGTAACACAGTGTATAGAGTTACATCATCCAACCAGCAGGGGGTTAGTGAAGTTCCTCAGGAAGAAGAAACAAAAGGTTGCCCTGAGGAAATTAAACTTGTAGATTGTACAATGTGTAGTACAAGGCTGGCTCCAGTTGTACTTAGACTTGTTCTGGTGAGCTAAGGTGGAAAAACATCAAACCTATTTATATAATTTTGTACAAAACAGAAAGATGATGGCTTTGGCTAGAAATCTGATCCTATTCTCAGGGCCACCAGTGGGAGCAGTAGGGAAAAAATCCCAGTTTCAGTTCTTGAAGAAAGAAACAGGGTGTATGCACTAGAAACAAGGCACACCTATGAACAGGAAATGAAATCACTTTCTCTGGGTTTAAGGACTCCTTACATATTAATTCCTCAAGTGTGCTTTTTAAAAGCATCACCATCATTGATCAATTTTTTTTGCATCTGATCAGTCCATATATTGCTTTGATGGTATAGTCATATGACTGGAAGTGTTCAGCTCACATCTGCAGCCTTCCTATATGAGTGATGATCTGTTTGTTTTGAGACAATAATCAAAGTGTTAGTCTAGCTGACAGACAGCTGTCATCTTAGCACCCGTGGCTACCATGACAGGACTCTGTTCCTACACTGTTGTCTTGCTAATAACTCTATGTCCAATGTGAAGAATTGGCAGATTCAAGCCATTACATCACAAACCACAGCAACCGTTCTACAACCATTCTTTCTGAAAACTTAGTAAAACGACCCAAAAATGAAACACGCCACCCCTCCCCCACACATACACCTCACAACTTATCACAAGGGGAAGTTCTTCCATACTTAAGCAGCTGCTGCCTGGCTTTTACCCTGATTGATGAAAGTTTACATCTTTTATTGAAAAATAAAAAGATTCCATTATTCAGCTGTACAAATCTAGAATGGTGTCCCTATTGCCTGGACTTCTGCTAAGCAATGACACATTCCAAAGCAATTTATATTGATGACATAATCTGACTGGCTCTGAGACATGCTCTATTATGTAACACCATGACAATCAGTTCATTAGTCATATTATCCTCCATTATACTAATCAAGCCATATGCATGAAGACAAGTAATAGGGTGGTTAGCTTAATTATTATTTAAACACTTAATTAAAACTGATTACATTGGCTGTGAACATTTCTAGCCTCCCACTGTAACTTAGTCACCATAAGATCTATGCGAGTATAGCTTTGAGTATAAACTACTACACTTTCATAAAAGTTTCAGAAACCCGGATTCTGTTTGCAGCACTGATGACTACCTCAATGTCTGAGGTGAAAAGCAGCCTTCAAGACAGTGGATGCAGCTCAGTCTGTGCCATTATGGTGTGCAGAGCTGTCCATTTGAGCAAAGGCTGCTCTCTTTACTAAAGCTGGTATTCAACAGCAGCTATTTATATGATGTGACAGTTGCAGAAAGGGAGGGGAACTGAAATCTTTAAAGCTTTTCTCTAATTTAAAAAGAAAATTGTTTTCTTGAAATCCTGGCTTTGCAGAAAATACTGGATTCACCCCAAGCTGCTGCTGCTCCAGCTTTGAAGGTCAGTATGCAGATCAGCTTGAAACATTTGATTGCCTGAACTGCAAAAAGCTTAAGAGATCTTACAGGGCCATAAAACCCAGACATCTGATCATACTCATTTTAAAATAAACAGGACAATAACATCATTGCATTCAAAATAAATCATGTATTTAAAAAAAATAGGGAGCAAAGTAAAGCCTATATTCTGCCCTGATCTCTATGCCATACCACCCTAGTTATTTCATTACAGTTATATGATAGGTAAATTAGGACTGATTTTTGACATAAACACATCACTTGTTTTAGGTTTGTATGCTTCTGGCATGGGCTATTTTTTCAGTGTACCTACCTACTGTGCATGAAGGAGAAATAGGTCTATGGTCAAGTATGGTGAGGTAGTCCAAATATGTAAATAACTGTTCTCCGCCTGCTGTCTGCTTACACATACATGTCATCATAGCAACTGCTGTAGGAGGCAGCTAACATGTAGTTCAGAGGTCTTCTCCAACTGGCATCAGCAGTCTTGTCTGATGGAACTCACTGGGCAAGAGTTGCTGAAGTTAAGGGAGTTAGTTTTGAGCTAAGTGTGGTCTTGAAAAGTAAATAAGGGCTGCGTACAAAACAAAACAAATAGAAAGGATGCAAAGCCAAGATGTTGATGGAAGGCTGAAAAATTCAGGAGCTTCTATCTCCCAAAAGGATTGGAGTTATTATGGCTGGACCATCCTGAACCATGGGATAGTGGTTGTGAAGTCAGCCCAACTGATGACTGTAAACCTGTGTTGTGACAATGTAACTATCCACACAGTAACTGGGAGAGGATTGAAAGATAAAAAAGAGGAGTGCTTAGGGTTGTTACGCCTCTCTGGAAACATACTACCCAATCAGAAGGCAGCTATTCAGAAAATCTAAATCAGGGGGTCTCAAACTCAAATCACCATGAGGGCCACATGAGGACTAGGATGTTAGCCCAAGGGCCGCACCACTGAAACCTTTTCATACAGCTATATTGCAAATATCGGTAACGATCGTGTCAGTGCAGGCTGCAGGGAATAGCTATAGGGGCTGCATGCGGCCAGTGCGCCATGTGTTTCAGAATCCTGATCTAAATGCACATGTTGGAACTGTGAAGGTAGCTATGAAACAGTCTGTGAAGGCCATGGCTTTAGAACCAGACACTTAGAACGGAAAACAATTCTACAGCCTTGTCAATTGCAAACCCTCTCTTTCAGAAGAGGGAAAGCCATCTCCTGACTTATACTGGTGGAGGACTCAGGTCCCAAACTGAGGGGTTTTTTAATATGAGCTAGATTAGGGATAATCAGTTGTACAATAATAGCTGGCAAGTGCATTGTGAGACAGCACTGATTTTTTGTCTAGTGGTCTTCAGAATGCAGATACTTTGGAAGCATGTGAACCCTGGGCCCTGGAAAGGCCTAAGCGATAGAAACTTAAAGGGGAATGAAAAAATAAACCTTTAAGCAAGGAGTAATGTGTAGACTTCCTGACTACATACAGCACTGTATGAAGGAAACCTGGTTCAAACTCAAGTCAGGTTTACTGGAAATGCCATATGAAGACCCAGGAGTCATGAAATCGATGCCAAAAATAGTAAGAAGGGAATCTTGGTGGTGAATTCACTGAAGAAAGAATGGAATCTTAAAAAAAAAAAAAAAAAAAAAAAAGGCCAGTGGCTTGAGCAGTGATAAGATGACATAGTCAGTATCAAAAGAGGAGGCCAAAAAAAGAGTTGTGACAGCTACATGTGTTACATGTTAGCTCTGTGTTCTTGAGGAATCAGAGCATAGTATCCAGCCTGTGCCTCCCCCCCCCCAACCTCTGCTTAACCTGAAAACCCAAAAACAGTAGGAAAGGGGAGACATCCTTATCTACCCATATCCAAAAGCCATCAGCACAGTTAATGGAGCTTCATTTGCACTGACTATGGAAAGCCAGGCTCCAAAGCAAGAACTGCACTGAACCCTGGGATTGAAGAAGCAGCAACCACACTGTACTCTGGGATTGATGAAGCAGGGAAGCATTGCCTGATGCGGGATCTCACACCATAAATGAACAAATTCAGCAATTATCAGACCATTCTAGTCATAGACATGATAATTGATACCCAAAATACTGAGTCTGCCTGATTGTATTGTGAGCTTCCCTGAACCATCACACCCAGCCTGGAATGTGTATTGGCCACTTAAACAAGTCCTTATTAAAAACAAAACAAAACAAAACCTTTACCCAGATCCAACAGTACAGCAGTGTGTGTCCTGTGCAAGTCCTGACTGGATCCTGTCTGAGTCTGGATTGAGTCCTGAGTCCTTCTGCTTGGATCTAAAGCTGTATCATTTCCACTGCGATTTGGCTTTTCCTCTTCTTTGCTGAGTGCTGTGGGAGCTTTGTTTCCATCCAGCCTCTGACGCTGACCTGCACAACCTGGAAACCTTTCTGCTACACAGTGGTGAGACTGCCCTTCCCCCTCCACTTCTCTCTCTCCCAACCTCTCTCCCTCTTTGTTAATTATGACTCTCTCTCTCTAGGCCTGATACAGTAGACTCTAGGTAATATTGTAGCTGAGTGTTTTTCTTTCCTTGTATGTTTATCAATGCTGTAACTGGGTATTTTGGGGTATTCTTCTCTCCTTGTGTAATTATTGTTATTAGTGCAAGTTTTACATACCTAGCAATAAAATGCCTTTTGTTATCAAGCCAGTTTCTAGACTCTTCTAAGACGTTATTCCTTCTCCTTTGTGGTCTTGGTCTCTTTATATTGCTTTGCAGCAAAGCTTCTATTACCTAGCCAAAGATCCCTGTGATGCCCACAACCCTGTAAGGTTTGCTCATTTATGGGGATAGTAGCCTGATTGACTCCAGGGGCATATAAGGGTAGCAGCTGAGAAGTGCTGTGTGACCCAGCCTGCTCAAGATCCATAATCAAGCCTAGTTTGGTGCGGTACAGGGGCACATAAGGGTAGCAGCAGAGAAGTACTGTGCGCCCCAGCCTACTGAATTCAGGGACACATAAGGGGTCAGCTGAGAGACCCGGTCTGCTCAGACGCACCTATACAGAAACACAAGCGACACAAGCAGCACACTAATAGAATTACCATCTTCCCCAAAGAGAAAGTAACCCTAATAAATGAGCATACTCTGAGTTGGTGGGCAAAGTTAGTAACACAAGTATAGTTTGTGATGAGCTACATAATCCTCTAAGCGGACATAGGAGAGAGAAGAGGACCTAGAGACTCAACAAATCGAGAGAGAAAATGAAGTATGTGAAAGCGTTAGCTTACATCAGAAATGAATATGATGTATTGCAAATAAATGGTCACTCAACAACATTTGGATTAATAATTCTGAAATAGTGATGGATGAAGAGAATCCAAAGAAGCCAAACTGAAAACTAGCCAGCCAGATGAAGAAGCTGCAAGGGCACTTAAGCATCTCTGCTAAATGAAGCATCAGTAGATGCAATGAAGGCATCAGGAAGGGAAGAAATCAGTCTTATCCAAGATGTCGGATGGAACATCTAATACTGGCAAAACTAAAACAGGCTACAGTAAAAAATTTCCAGTAAATATCAGCATGCATCAGGGGAAAGTTTTTTTCTTTGCTGTTTTCATGTGTGTGATAACTGAGAATTTACAAAGGGACCCACCTTGGAACACACTGGTCTCTGATAACTTAGTTATAAATGTAAAAGATTAAGACCTTAACTTTGAACAGTGGCAACATAGTTTTGAGCAGGCTGGGACTTAGAATGAACATTGGTAAGACCAAGCCTATTACAACAGAGAGGACTCGCCATATAGGATATCAAGGGCAGAAAGATAAGAGGAGAGAAAGAATTTAAATACCTAGGATCAATGGTTGCTGATGATACTGTCCTCAGGATGTCGAGCATCAGATAAAACCTGTGTTCAAAAGGTAGGAGCTGACCTTGGTTCCCTAAAAATATAAAGAGCAAATAAATTAAAAGGAAGAGTGTATAAGGTCTTGTCTACACTAGAAAAATAACTCAACTCAACAGAGGTTGACTTAATGCCACTGCAATAATCACTGCAGTGGCTGATATCCACTGTATGCCCTTTGTCTGATGGCATGTGTCCTCACCAGGAGTACTTCTAATGACCCAAGAGAGGGAAGCCTGGGAACCTGGGAGCCCCACAAGCGCACAGGCTCCCAGTGTGCTGCCTGGGCTTCCCTGGGAGGCAGCCCCAGCCTTTCCCCTTCCCATTATAAAGGGAAAACTGCCCAGGGTTTCCTGCTCCTCCAGAGTGGGTCCTCCACCTTCCTCTGACTCCTTTTGGCTGGGAAAGCTGTGTCAATTTCATGGCTTCTCTGTGAAAATAACAAGGCTCTGGCTGGAGCAGTAGGCAGCTGCTCAGTTCTCAGTGGGCTTTTCTTGTCAGTTTCACCTCTCAATAGAGCAGTCAAATTGACAGGAATGACAGTCCCACAGTGATTTAAAGGTAGACAAAGTGTCTAACTAAGCCTATACCTCTCATCAAGGTGGTTTTATTTTGTCCAGAAAAAAGGCAGTTTTGGAGGGGTATGGAATGGGGTTGGAGTGTATACACCAGCACCCTCATCAAAAAAAAAAAGATCTTGGTCAAATAACAACAACCAGTCTATTGTACACCAGACCTAAAACTATAAATGAATCAATTTTAATGTTTAAAACAGAGACTTGGCCAGCCACAAGAAAGAAAAGCCATATGCTCTTTGCCATGAACATGACGATTTTGAGAGTGTCAAATGGTTGGATGCTCCACGATAGAAAATGAAATTAGGTTTGAAGTGGCCTAAGGTGGATTGCTTCAGTGTACGGTGAGTTGAAGGAGGCTAAGCCAGCTGGCAAAGGCAGATCCGGCAGAGACTGGACAGCCATGTTGGTCAAATGGCTCTTTATTGTGGCTAAATGGCAGATGAAAGACTCAGTTTCAATGGATCTCAGAGATATCTCTGTCTGGCAAAAAATCATGAGTTTTGAAAGAAGGCTATAAAAGCCAACAACCCCCAACAGGAAAAGGCCAGAAAGAGGAAACCCCCAAAAGAGGCCATTTACCAAAGCAACAGACCAAGTCAGAGACTTTTATCAAATATGATGCCTTTTTACCAATGATGGAAAGGAAGAGAGGGGGGGGGAAATACTACTTGTGCCAATAATTGATTCTATAATTCTTCCCTAAATAAGTGATTTTCGAGATACCAGAAGCTAGCTAGAGCTATGCAGGGTGTCATCCTTCTTGCCTTTCTTTGTGAATCTAATCAAAGGAGGAAAACCTGTCATTTTTGCTATATAGACAGCAGGTTGTTTCAAATTTTAAAAAAAGGGTGGGGGGAAAAATTCACATCACCTTAGATGTCACATTAATTTGCCAATGTGTTTAAGACTGGCATCATTACAAGTATGAGAATGAAACATGAATCTGTCTAAATATGAAGGAGTCTTTCTTTGGATTAATATTAAAAACAATGTTTCTCTAAAATAAAGATCAAATTGGAAAAAGAGAGGGCCAGAGGACAATTGTTAAAAATTCATCATATTAAATTCAACTGGAAATAAAATGAAGTCATCAGGAGACTAAAGAATGAATGTCAGAACAATAGCAGATATCCTCTTGTGCCAAGAAAATCTGTACTTCCTAATTCAAAGAGTGCATGCCATCAAAGTCTTCCTAACAAGCCAATCTTATTCTTTTTCCAAAGGGAGATAAAAGGTACATCAGGGAAAGGCTAGAGAAACTGCATCAAAAGCTTTGCTAAGTTAGAACCAGCTTGTTTGATACTTTATCAAAACCTCTCATTCCTTTAAGTTTCACTAAGAGACAGTGTGCCAAAGACTTAGCTCATAATCAGATGCCTCTTGTCACTGAGGAAGATAGCATACATTAATGAGCACATTCCAGGAAGGGCAGAGGAAAGGAAGAAGAAAGAACCTCACAAAAATATAGCTGAAATCCCCAGAGTGAAAGCATATAAGTAATGGCCCAATTTTTGAGTCCTGGGGCCACTCTGATGAACATATATCGATCCAGCAATGAACGCACACCTTAGTTGCCCATGTGAATGCAAAGCTACCCATCCCATTGTGCAAGCACTCACTCACGCTATGGCAGATTTTATGATCACGAATTGTACAAGCATTTGCAATATAGCACTTTAGCTGCAGTAGCTAACTCTACCTCACTTATTGTTCAGTAAAGTATAATGCAGTATATGATGAACAAAATGAGAGCCATAAGCATGAAAAAGAACATTGCATTATACTTTGGAGGAGGTGCAGTAGCACTTCAAAGATACAAACACTTCAGGCATACAAACTAGGAGTCAGGGGGCCCTTTTAAAGACTTACAGATTTATTTATCAAATGAGCTTTCATTGAAGACAGTCTCTGTGCAAAAGAATAAATGGACACAAATCTGACATCAGAAATAACAAAAAGCACTGGGGAAACACTTCAATCTGCCTGATCACTCCATTAATGATCTGTTAATAGCCATACTCAGGCAAATGAACAACACATCAAAGCTTCAGAGACAAATGGAATTAATACACAGATTTGATGGGTTCTAAATGGGTAGGCGTGTTAACCTAGTTCAGGAAAATAAACAAGGAGTGCCACCAGACTCCTTGTTTGATATGCAAATTTGATGCTATTCACTTAGAGACTGTGGGTTTTTTTCCCAATTACAAGAGGTAACTGGTTTCCTTTTTTTCCCCACCTCCCTCCCTATGCTGTTCTACACTGTTTGAACCTACACAACAGCTTTGATTTGCTGTAACAGTCTGACCTGATCCTATGATTTACACTTCTCTGTATTTACTTTCCTCCCATTCTGTAAGTTCCCCCATCTTCAAGCATCCAATGCAGTGAGATTTTTCTCCCACAAAAGCTCATGCAATAAATAAATTTGTTAGTCTTTAAAAGTGCCATCAGGCTTCTTTTTTTTTTTTAAGTTTCAGAAGGGTAGTCATGTTAGTCTGTATACAGCAAGAACAATGGAAGTCCTGTGGTACCTTAAAGCCTGACAAAATTCTTCGGGCATAAGCGTTCATGGGCTGCAACCCACTTTGTCGGATGCATCTGATGATGTGCACCTGACGATGTACATCTGAGAAAGTGGGTTGTAGCCCACGAAAGCATATGCCCAAAGAATTTTGTCAGGCTTTAAGATGCCACAGGACTTTGTTTGTTTTGCTGAACTACACTAACATGGCTACCCCTTTGGAACCTCAGGAATGGAAGTTGTTCATAACTGTGAAATATTCATACCCCTGAACAAAATGTGAACACAGGCACACAGCTGTGGGCAAAGTTTGGGCAGCATCAGTGTGCGCACACAGTGCAAGCAGTGACCCTTTAAAACTGAGATGCTTTTCCAGAGCAAAAATGGGCTGGCTGTAGTTTGGGCTTTGGCTCCAGCAGCTCAAGCTACAAGCCACAGCTTCTTTTCAGTGACAGCAGCTTCTTTCCCAGATTCAGACGTAGCTTGTCCCCCTCATGGCAGAACGGTGAAGGGGGGCAGACCTCAGCTCTCCTGCTTGGGCTAGTAGATGTGCCTGTGAATCTCAGCATTTCACCCCATGCTTGGTGAGTGTGGGGAACAGATGAACAAGCAGCCCTTCTGTGCCTACCTTTAAAATGCAGTACAGGCCCAATACAGAATTTGCTTCCGGGAGTCTGGGGGTGGGGGGGGGGGGTTGGGTCATACTACTCCTGCCTGACTCCTTACTTCTGATTCCACATGGTATGCAGTTGACTGGCCCAGCTGACTCCCATGTTCATATCTCAGAGGTTCTGCAGTAATACACAGGGCTAGCCTACACTAGAAGCACTACACTGGCGTAGAAGCATCCCTGCAGCACGTCTGATGAAGACACTATGACAGTGGCTCCCAACCTGTGGCCTGAAGGCCAAAAGAGGCACACAGTTTTCCTCCTGCTGGCTGCAGAAGGGAGCCCCTCCCTAAGGACCTAGGCAGAGGACATTTCCATGAGGCTAAAAGATGGGTGCAGGCTCTTTGCTGCAGCCATAGGATATGGGAGATCATAGAATTATAGGGTTGAAACAGACCTCATGAGGTCATCTAGTTCAACCCCCTGTGTGCTTCCCTCCTCCTGGCTGTAGCAGGGAGCACAGCAAAGTGCCCTGTGTAGGGCCATAGCTGCTGGGGTTCCTGCTGAAGCCATTGGGAGGACAGGAGCGCTGATCTTCCAGCCCTCATGGTTGCACAAGGGAGTCACTGTGTGGCCCTAGGAACCCAGGAGGAGTACTCAGGGCTACAGGATGCATGCAGTTTCCCTGCTGCAGCCTGAGAGATGGAAGATCAGCAAGGCAGCCTCCATCCTGATCTTCTTCCATCTGGCTGCGGTTGGGGGACAGCTGCTAGAGGAGACTGATGGCCCTTTGGGACTGTAAAAATGGTATCTGTGGCCCTCAAGCCAAAAAAGGTTGAGAACTGCTACCCTACCCCCAACAGCAGAGTACTCTCCCATTAGTATAATTACTCTATTTCCATGAGATGTGGAAAGCATCTCCCACTGACTCAGCATCATTATGGACAACACAACTTGCATTACATGTTGGGGGGGGGGTTCACACCCCTGAGCGATGTAAGTTACATTGAGTTGGGCAGTAGTGTAGACTTGCCCTTGATGCTATCATCAATAATAAACAGTCAACCTCTACAAGAGCAGCAGAGAAGGCACTGGAGTTAATGAAACAGTCCTTTTGAAAAGGGACTGTCACACAGATGCAATCTTGAAAAGACATTTATGCAATAAACACTGCCTTTGGTAATGTTTTCATAGCAGATCTGCGTATTTAAGAGTGTTGGTCTTCCTCATAAGGGAGGAATCTCATTCTTACTAATTCTCTAGGTAAGCAAGACACTGTAGTCTTGGGAAGACTTAAAAGATTTGGCAAAGTGGTCTGGATAAACATCTTGGGACATTTAAAGGTTTGTTTGAAACAAAGCCAATGAATGTCCCATCACCCCACCAGAGAGCTGTTTGGCACCTATGAGAAACCTGCAACCAGTGTCACCTCTCAGTAACTGAGATGCAGGTGCTAGCATCATTTTCTTTGATTGTCTAACATGCTCCTGGTGCTCATGGTGCCCCTTACCCATGAATTTACCCCACAAACCCTCACTACCATCTTCCCCTATATTCCTTGAACAGGTGCCTAGTGAGTATTCAAACTAATTCCAAGTAGCATCACAGAGAACTCTGCCAATTTTATCCTGACATCTAGCATCCAGTACACCTAATTTTCTTGTTCATGATCCCCCACTTTATACCAAAGAAACCATCCAGCTTCTTGGACTCTAACATGTGGGAATGATTAGAGAGCTTTTAAGTAATTAATCACTGATGATAATTTAGTTTAGTGAGTGCCATGTCAGCTAAATTATTGATGTGATTGCTAATCTGGTTACTCAAATAGCTATTCTGTTTCCCTTGCAAGGAGGGTGTGTTTTATAAATTAGCCACTCGTGTTAACTCTAAGTTTACCATATGAAAACAGCCAAAAAGGATGAAATTTGGACAAAGTAGGACCCCTCTGTGAGAGGTGGAATTTTCCACCTTCCCCTTGTTTTCCTTTTTGCTATGGCCAAACTTCCACCTTGGAGGAAATATGGCTTGTCAGGCCTCTAATTGGGGAAAAAGAAACAATTAGGTGATGTTATCTCTTGACAGCAGGGAGTAATGGCCTTCAAGAAGAGTTACTGCCAGTCCGAGTGGAACCAGACCTGAAGAAAGTGATAAAATAAACTATAGGTTACAGCTGCAAAACTTATGAGTTACAGCTGAAGGACTTATGAGTTCCTCTGCTGACCAGACCAGTGTCAGTAAATTTCTATGACAACAAGTGATATGCTAATTTTTGGGGCTCCAAGGCATAAAGCCGGGGTTCTGGTTTAGGCACATTGGAGAAGCGATAGGCCAGCAGCCTGTCGTGTTGCCAGGGGATTTGGCCACCCCCCCTAGGCATCTCCCCACTCTTCACAAGGAAGAGTGTTAAACCCCTTGACTGATCACCAAGGGAGTCTGCAGTTGTTTTCTTTGGAAGATCTTTTTCTTTTGCTTTTGTTTTTGCTTTTTGAATTCTTTTACTAAGTTTTCAATTTTCACCTGTTCACCCTAGAGTGAGGGCCATAGTTCACATCCAAAGGGGGTGGCAGGGGGTGTTCAACCACTGCAGCTGGTCGCGGTGGGCTCTGATTTCTAAGGCCACAGATAGGAGCCTGAAGGCTGTCCTGTGTGCCCTTGGTCGAGCCACTTTAACACTGGTCCAGCCAAGTGCATGGAGCTTGCAGTCGGTAGACGACAGACCGGTGGGCTGCTGAGTTGGAGGCAACAGCTAGGAGCCCGAAGGCTGTCCTGTTGGTTCGCAGCCAAAGCCGTCTTAACACGGGGCTGTTCTATCACATTTTGCTATCTTTCTCTTAAAGAAACAGGTCTGCTGTCTGTCGCTCTGGAAATAACATCCAGATGTGGTAAATATAATCTGGTCAAATTTGGAATTTAAATTGGGAAATGCTGTTTGGGGACGTGTATGTGTATTATTACTGTTCTGAACCTGTTAACCTCACAGATCAGAATCAAGCTGGTGTTCCACAATCAAATTAGAAAACAGCAGTGTGAAAGAGTGTGATGAAAGAATAAATCCACTTGTGTTCCCCGCCAGGTACCCCAGCTGACCCTTGTAACTCCTACCCGCAAACAGCCCATGGCTAGCCTCACTGGGCTGTGAGCCATGGTGTCTGGAGAGCCAGGGGGAGAAGCAAGGTGTTCATGCTGTCCTGGGCTGTGTATGATGTTTTAGTGTGATGTTTTAGTATGTATGTGGTAAATAGCAAAGCTCTTTTTGCCTACAGATTGTGTGTTCTATCTCTGTTTCTCATAAACCCCACTCTGTTAAATTATATCAATCAGGATTAAAACTGGGGGGGTTTAATTCAGGGTTAGTCACAAGAATTGGGATAAATGTTATAGTAATATTTGTGCTCTATTTTCTGTTTACTGGGCAATTAATTTGTACTTAGAAGATCTTTAAATGCCTTAAAGAAATAGAGTTCTAAACCCACAGTTTGTATAAAATTTGGTAAGGGTAATTTAATAGGAATTGCAAGTTTTAATTTTTGTAATAGGAATATTAGTAATTAAATAATATTAACCTCTTTTTTAACCTTTTTTTCTCTTCTTTCTTTTTCGTAATTTTATTTATCTCAATAAAAGTCACATAGAAAGTAGTTAACCCAAAAAATAGTGGTTTGGTCTCTTGCCTCTCAGTTGGGACTTCTTTTTGCAGTGTGGGGAGTGTGCCCCCTGCACCCACTCCCCAACAACACCCTTATACTGAACATAAGAGAGATGAGATTTATCTGTCTGAGGAAAAGGTCACCCTACATGGTGTATCCTGAAGGACCCATGAGAGGTGGGGACCAAGTAAACAGAGGCCTTAAGGCTTGCATTATCCTGGTCTTGGAAGCTATCCTGCATCCTAGCTCCATTAGCCCTGTGCTACCAACAATTCCCACACACTCAGATGACCCCAGCGTGACCCAGACTTCCTGGGATAACCTTCTGAAGGTGCCAAAATCAGGGCAAGCTGCAAAACCAGGGGCCAAACCCCAAACCACTGATGAGTGGTACTTAAACCAATCTCCCAATCAGTAACAAAACATGCTTCTGACTCCCCACTCTGATCATCACCACGCACAATAAAATAGAAACAGCCACCTTTATTTCACATCAGCTCCTCCAGTCTCCACCTAGCCACTGGGGCTCTTAAAGAAATAGTTTCTCCTGACCCCAAAGAGTCAGCCACATCGCCCAGAACAATACAGGCTTAGATCTTACCCAAAAATACCATGGTGCCAGCCAATCCTTTAGTAACTACAACTAAAGGTTTACTATAAGAAGAAAAGAAACAAAATATGAGAAATGTTAAAGGGTCAAAGTGAATAATATACATGCAAACGATTTAGAGTCCATAGAAAGCAAATCCTTGAAGACCCTGTGGTTTGCAGGTTAGGCACACTCCTCTAGTATGCACCCAGCACCTAGGTGGGTCTTAGTCCTTTGTTCAGGCCCAGAAGGATAGTTCAAGAGGAGAGTGTTGATTGCGTGTTGCAGACTGAAGACTAAAGGCAAAATGGAGATGGGTCCCCTGCTTTTTATCTCAGAGTCCTTGCCAGATCAAAATGGAGTTGGGCCACATGGTCAGTCTGGGTAACTGGTCAAACAGGTTTCTTCTTGGGCCCACTGTAGATGGGAGCCCCCCTGATGGGGGCCATCAAAAGGAACAATAGTTCTGCAGATACCCAGTCTGGGATTGCCTTAAGAGCAAATCACTTGGAAAACACATTAAAAACAAATAGATTTCTGATTTCTAATACAGGCATGATACCTACATAACTCCTCCAGGGCTCTTTCCATCAACACCTCAGCTAGCAACCATTTGTACACCCCCCACCTCCTTGAGTCCCTCCTTGCCTCCCCATTTTAGATGTGTCTTTGCCACTGGCACCTGGACAGGGGGTTCAGAAACCCCCTTCAGAGTCAGATAGGTATTGGAAACCACTGCCTCAGGGCCCACCACCTCCAGTGTGGGCAATGTCACTTCTGCACGAGGGGGACGAGGTAGTGGATTCCCCTGGGCAGCCCTGAGCTCACTTGGTAGATGGAGATCTCAGAGCCTGTGGCTCTGCCCTTCACCAGCGGGCCTGCCTGCCCCTCTCCTCCTTCCTTGGGCCCAGTGACACTGCCAGCTGCACCTCCTGGCATAACTGGCACCTCCTCTGGAGATGCCCCCCACCCAATTAACTTCTTGGACATATGGCTTGTTCTTCTTGTCCTGATGCTTTGGGCACTTCCTCACAGGAGTGACACCTCCAATCTCTTTGTTCCCTAGGGCCCAGTCGAGAAGTTCCTCAAGGGGTTTGGTTCACTTCTGGGGGCCTCTGTTGGAGACTCCCTTGCAGGTCTCCCATCCTGGCCCCATCTCCTCCTGCCCAGCTGGCACTGCAGGGGGGCAGGGCCCTGGGGCCAGAGGCCGGGCTCTGTGCTCCTGCCGCAGCCCTGTGCCAGCTGGTCTGCCCCTACAGGCAGGCCAACTGGGGGTGGAGGGGGGGCAGCTGGCTCTTGGCATGGCCTCTGCCACTCCGGTGTGAACTTCCATGCACCAACTGGCCACACACTGGTCCTGGGGGAAGACTGGCGAGAGCGGGACTGGGACAGGAGCACCTTATGGTCCCAGGGCTGCCCTTCCTGCAGGGACAGGTCTCCATGCTAGGGGGGGGTGTGGAGACACAGGTGGGGGAGTCCCACAATGTGGAAGAGGGCCGCTGAGGGCCCTCAGGCCACTTAATGCCATCCTGGAGTCAGACTAACAAGAACATAAATATAGTGCATATGCTAGCATTTGGTAACCACCTCCATTGCTTTCTCACTGTCTTTTCAGAGCCACCTCATGAGAAACAGGAAAACATCTATTAATGAACTGCAAGAAGGGTTCTGTCCATGGAGATGAGTAAGTTGCTCTGTGATTTAAGTCAACATTTATGTTGAGTGACCCAGATTTATTTCTTCTAAGATATGCATGAGGCTTTAATCTTTTCTGAGACAAGATTAAGGTTCAGTGCAACCCAGGTACCTGTATAGTAACAGACATTCAGCTTGTGGCATGTGAAGCTAGTCACAAAGTAACTTACACACAAAACAAGGCTGCCACTATAAAGCATGAGCAAAACCAAAAGTGGTTACTTTGCTAGCTAATCAAGGTCATACAATATTTCACAATCTTGCTTTCTTTAAAAAGATATATGGGGCAGGAAGGAATTTTCCTCCAGAGGAGACTGGCTGGGGGTTTCTTTGTCTTCTGTAGTGTGGGGTATGGCTCACCTGCTGGTGAATGCTTTGTGTCTTGAAGTCTTTGAATCATAATTTGAGGACTTTAATAACTCAGTCATAGGTTAGAAATTTATTGCAGGAGTGGGTGGGTGAGGTTTTGTTGTTTGTGCAGGTCAGACTGACTCAGCAGTCTCAAACATGTGGCCCATGGGCTGCATATGGCCCCTAAAGCTATTGCTTGTGTCCCGCAATGACACTATCATTACTGATATTTGCAATATCATTCTATTAATAGGTTTCAGTAGTGCGGCCCTCAGGCTAACATACTAGTCCTCATGCGGCCCTCATGGTGATTTGAGTTTGAGACCACTGGACTAGATGATCTTACTGGTCCCTTCTGACCTTGAAGTCTATGAGATGCCAGGAACTGTAATAAGTTTCTGAAGTGCCATTACAGACATATATGAAGTTTATCACACAATACTCTTCATCATGGATGTCACTGGCCAGCTCCAAACTCCACCATTATTTTTAATTCAGGACTGGGAGAGGAATTTCAGAGATCTCAGCCAACTTCTGACACTAATAATATTTGAGGCACTGCATCTAGAGTCATAATACCACTGTATTCATTGGAGTTACTCCACATTTGCACAAGGGTACTGGAGCCAGAATTTGGCCCAACATGTCTTGCTAAATTAATACAGACATTTTTAAAACTCACAGTAGTGCCATATTTTATAAAATAACTCATTCAAAGCAAAGCACACCATCTCTGGAGAACATCAAAATCTTCAAGCACTTTCGGGTCTGAATGATAAAATTGGTACCTCCAATACAAGAAATTAATTGCCACTTACAGAGTTTCTTGTTCAATGTATTCTGTTGGAATTGCACATCTTTCAGTGCCACATATATTATTCATCTACTGGACTTCTACATGGAACACAACTGTAGAATAACCTTTCCAAGACTTTACCTGGTTCCTAAGGAAAAGGAATTGTAACTATTATCGTTTGCTACACATTTCTAGATACTGAAGCACTAAACAATTTTTAAAAAATTACCAAGGTGAACCATCACATATAAATGCAGACAAGAGAGGCAAATAACTTCTAGCTGTTTTCCCCCATAATGCAACAGAAATCAGCAATAGTTAAGTCAGTAAAGGTCAGACCAGTACTTCAAAGATCCCAATTTAAAAAAAAAATACTGCAAAGCCTTGACATCTATTTTATATAATATATACATGGTATAATGGCAAGGATAAGCTTAAATAAATATCTTATTTAAAACAGTAAAATAGCAATTTCTGACAGAATCCAGAGATTCTTGGCAACATAAAAAGATGCTTTGGTTTCTACAAGAAAAACATTACCCATTTCACTATTGGTGTGTTATGTATTATTTATAAAGTTTCACATAGCTTTTTTCCATTTGTTGTTTCAAGAACTGCTCCTCAAATGCTTTTATGGAAATTCTCACATGCAAACTTTCGGTGCATATTCCTAAAAGGATCGTAGCACCAGTGTAGAAGCCAGGTCAGAAAAGCTACTAAGCAAAGAGCTTACTGTCACATTGTTTACATTATGGTAGCACCCAGAAACTCCAACCAAACATGGAGTCAGTCCCCTTATGGTAGCTTTCATGCACCACTGCTAGTGAAAGCTTTTTCCTAGTTGTATGTGTTGGGTTGGCTCTGGGACCACTTGAAGTGGTACCCTCATGGTGTGGCATAAGACTGCTTGACCTAAAACAGTGTCACTTTTTGTGGGATGGCACAGTGGGTAGTAAACATGAATGGATTACCAGGTCGTTGCCCTGAAAATGCGTAGGATCAGGGCCTGCGCCACAAACACCACCAAAGGAAGCCTGTGACCTCAAAGAATGAAGATCTAGTATGAGTTTGAGGTCCCCGTTGAGCTTTGGGGTCAGAAAGTAGTGGGAAGAGAATGCCATACCCCTCAGGTCTCTTGGAACTTCTTCCACTGCTCCTGCCCTTAGTTGGCACTGCAACTCCTGAGTTAGAAGTCACTCATGAGTAGGGTGCCTGAGTAGGGATAGGGACAAGAGGTGGGAAGAGCTAAGCTGTAGGGTTTAATCCCCACTTCCGTTGTATGGAGCATCCAACAGTTTAATGTAATGTTGACCCTACCAAGGTAAAAGTGGGATAGACATATCTCCAAATTTTGGAGTAAGATCTAGAACCAGACCTGGTGCATCATCCTTAACTGCACTATCAGAAGTTCTGTCTCTACGTTTGCCTGGAGCGTGCAGCAGTGGGGGCTAAGGAGGAGCAGTGCATGTGCTTCCTCCTAGGGCCCCCCCGTTGCACTATCTCCCAAATTCCTATCTCTGCTGTGAAAGGGTGAAGTGGCCTAGACGTTGGGGCTTAAAATATCTTTGTGATGGGGCTAGTGTGTGGGAGGTCTAGCAACTTTACAGAGGCCCAGGAATCAAGTGTCTGGTCAGAGAGTAGGGAACTCCATTCAAATGGTAGGTCTTGTACCATCATCTGCATCTCACAGGGGTGGCCTGAAGACTGGAGCCAGGAATTATGCCTCTTTACCACTGCCGTGGACAGGGTATGGGCTGCTGCCTTCACAGCACCCAGGAAGGCTTGGAGAGATGCCTTAGTTATGGGTCTCCCACTAAGGCCGTGAACTCTACCCTCAACTCTGATGGCAGGAGTTCCTGAAATTTAGCGATCTGACCACAAGTTAATCACATGCGGAAGCCTGGAAATGCCTCGGACATCCACTGTGCCCACATTGGCCATTGGGTTGGCATTTGCCAGTTGGTAGGGGTTCACGCTGGGATAGTTGCCCATTGAAATGTTGCCTCGTACCCTTGGCCCAGTCTGTATTGGCTCCACAGTACTTCCTATGACACCAGATTTGACAAATCACTTCTTGATGACCATGGAGGAGCTGTGCCCCATGGTACCATATACCAGAGCTGTGTGTTGAGTGGCTTCAAGACCCAGAGCAGCACTGAGACCATGACTGGCATTGGGACTCCTGGCAGTGGTGGGACCATGACCTGTGCTGTGCTGGGGAATGCTGTCATGGTATCAGTGCCCACAAATCCAGGCAAGTTGGGGACCAGTGTCTCACTATGAGTACTGGCACCCTCGCACTACTGGGCCAGGCCTTGCAGGCCCCAACTAGGTGAAAGTGAGGCTCTGGAAGGGGCAGCACTCCTCTCTGTCTGACAAGACTCTGGTGTCTGTCAGGGGCAACACCTCCCCACCCCCTACCTGGCTCACCCTCAGCAGGGAATGTATGTGAGCCAGATTTTATGGTACACCTTGGTGGCCCAGAGTCAACAGCACCAGCTGGTTGACTGCCACCTGGGAGGAGGCCACCAATGGTCTCATCTCTCCATTCTCTGCCTGGCTGAAGAGCATCCGAAGTCTGCTTTCTCTGACCTCTTACTTGCAACCGTAGCATTGATCAGTACCACCCCACTGGTGCCACTGTTCCCACCATTGAGGAAGGTCACTGTGCCAGGGGGTCTTTGGTGATGAAGATTCTCTGAACTTTTGCAGCTCCCTGACAGAAGCCAGTGCACTTTTTACCAAAACAAACAAACAAACAAACAAACAAACAAACAAAGAGCTGGGTAGCGCGTCTGGCTGGCACTCTGACACTCCTGTCTGCTGTCCCTGTCCTTTTTAGTAGTGACCTGAAGTTCTTGCAGATTCTGTGCTTTGCTGGGATGTGTTTTAGTCCCAGGCACTTTGGGTAGTTCTTATGTGGATTGCTCACCAGTGTCTTCTCATGGCAGTGGGTACACTGCTTGAAGCTCTGCGACCAAGGCACGCCCTGGAGCAATGGTTCTCAACCTTCTGCAGGTTGGGATCCACTCAGTGGCATATTGTGACCCTATAGGATACACCAACTCATCCCCCCAGGCCAATTCCAGCCATCTCTCCGTATTTACCTTTGTGTAGCGGCACAGTAATTGAGAACGACTGCCCTGTAGCACACCATGTCCCCCATCAGGTTAGCACTTCAGAGTGGGAGAAAAAGTTAAACTAATCTAATCTATGGCACTTAACTATTTACTTTACAGTAGTAACTATTTACACTTAATTACAGGCACTACCACCAAAAGTGCAGCTTGCAGAGCAAAACAGCAATTGCAGTCCAGTGACCGTCACTAACAGAAAGAAGGAAATGAAGGGACAGTGGGGTGGCAGTTCCCTAGATACTGTGACACGAGTCATCCACCCAACCCCCAACACCTCCACCGCCACCTCTTACTCCAGAGGCTCCAGAGCCGACTTGACACATACTGCTAGGAAAATAATTCCTCAGGCAGTGCATGGAGGGTGCGCACTCCTATGCGGGAATGGACATGAGCAAGCAATTGAAGAACGTGTCTTTTCTATCTCTAATTTCTGTAAAAGAGTTCTATATAAAAGAGACAACAAATGTGACAGAGCAATCCCAAGGAGAGTCCTGGAGAACTGAAGAGCAAGACTAAACCAGTAGAGTTCTATAGAAATTTTTCTTATTAAAAAAAAGAAAAAGTCTATATATTGAGACTACCTTTTCTTTGGAATTGTTAAACAGCCCTATAGAATTGAAACAAATCATGGTTCTAACCAAAAGCTCATTGAAACTAACAGAAAGACTCCTACAGAGTTCAACAGGCTCTGAATTAGGCTATGTTTTCCAGTGATGAAATGCACAGGCTTGCTTAAATTCTACAGAAAGATTACCATTATCTGTTACATTCTTTAGGGCTGGAACTAAGAATATTTTCAAGCCCGTGTGAAAGTTTTGCTTATGGCACTTTCACTGGCTCTTTGTGGTTAAGAAGCCCTCAAAACTTCCTGGAATTATTTGACATGAACTGTGCGAAACACACTGGGCCTAATTTAGCCATGGTGTAATTCCATTGATTTTTAGACGACTTATGTTAGGAAAGAAATTGGCTCATTGATGAGTTTTTAAACCTATACTATGAAAAAGTTTCAGGTAGACTGCAGAAAAGACCCCAGCCCCACTCCTTACAACACACTTTTGCTCTCTTTCATTTTGAAAAACAGAAGCATGTTTCTTGTGACACAAAAACACAGGAATTGCCATGCTGGGTCAGACCAAAGGGCTTTCAACTTTAGCATACGAGTGTGCCCAAATTGGGCACCACGTGAATATATAGAAACCTTGTACTAGACAAGGGGTTGGCAACCTCTGCCAGCCCCTGGGCCAGCCTTGCCCACTGCACCCTCAGCAGGTGCCAGGGATGGGGCCAAATGGGGGTGGAGCCAAGGACTCTGGGTTGGGAGGGGGGAGGTTAGGGTCCCTGGGGGCAGGCAGCCCCAGGGTGTGGGGTCATGGCTCAGCTGCCCTGATCCCCTCCACTGGGGGGGCCTGACCCTGGGCCCCAGGCCGGCCCCCTGAGCCATGCTGAGCCGAGCCGTGCAACTCCACCCCCCCCCACAGAGCTGCGCTGAACTGCACCAGCTCCCAAGCCCAACTGAGCTGCTCTGCCAACCCCCTTGTGCCAAGCCACACAACTCTAGCCCTCACGATGCACCATCTCCCTACACTGAGCTGCACCACTGTGCTGTGCTGAGACATGCTGCACCAGCTGCCAAGCAGCTCTGGCACCCAGCATTGAGCTGTGCTGTGCTGGCTCCCAAGCCAAGCTGAGTTGCGTCGAGCCGCCTCCTGGCCACGCCACTCTAGTTTTTGTGGCTCCAACAGTCCACATTTGGTGGTGGGGCCAGTGGGGAAGACTGAGCAGCACTCAGTGCCACTCAGGATCTGCTCGCATGCCAAATTTGGCACATGCGCTGGGGGTTGCCGACCCCTGCACCAGGCAGATGTATGATAAGCCCTCCTCCCTCCTTAGGCCTCATCTCAAACTCTGATAGTTAAGAGCCTGACTGAAACAGGAAGTTTAATAGGCCTCCCAAAATATGTTAGCATTATCTGTTATAATACTAGATATTCCAATAGTTAACCCTAAAACATTGTGACTTTTTTGGCTACCAAATTTTTAGCCCTTACAGCTGTAGAGCTATCCCAAAAATATGAGCTGAATGTAAGCTGATGCAGTGACTCCTGTTTGAATCAGGAGATAACTTAAGTGGGATTTTCTCCCATGAAAGCTCATGTGACAAATAAATCTGTTAGTCTTTAAGTGCCACAAGAATCCTTGCTTTTTTTAGCAGTTCTAACATGTATGGAGTGCGCTGCTAATCTCAGTCAAGGCCTGTGGATGCTATGACTCTGTAGTCATGGGATCTAGCCTTTTTTTTTTTTTTTTTTAAATGATACCACAAACTGGATCATATTTATCACGGACTTTGTCAGTTTCTGCAGCCTGACCCACATTATTTTTTTCTGTTTCCGTACCCTGTTTCTAGTTGCATTTTCCTCTTCAACGCTCTCCCCCAGTAGGAGTTTAACTGGATTATAGTACATGCTCATGCAATTCCATGAAGCTAGGCACCATATCAATCCAAACAACTTTCTTGCTGTTTGGATATTGCCATGTTTAGACCCAGACAATACCTTAGAGGTGCACATGCATCATGCTATTTTAAAGGAGTTACAGCAGCTGGTAAAGGATTCTGGGACATGCATATGGCCATTCAGTGCTGGAACTAGGTATTTTAGTGCCTGGGGCATACCTGGAGCAAGTGGCATGGAATGCACCCTTAGAGTGAGCCATGAAATGGAGCTGCTTAATATGTGCCCAGGGCAAACCCCGGTTGTGCTGCCCTAGTTACGGCCCTGTGACCATTAGAAGGAGGGAGCACTAAGACGTTTGGAAGCCAGACATGTTTTGGAACTTTCAATAGTCAGTTCTTTCAGACAGGTTGCACTGGTGTCACTGCATTGCACCATTGGGGGCGTGCCCAAAGTTATGTCTATACCTAAAAATTCAGTTTGGACTTGCAAGTCTGAACAAAATAAGTCTGAGTATAGTCCAAACTAACCTTGGGCTAGTTTGAACTAACAGCAGCTTTTTAGTTTGAGCTAGCCACGTGTTGTAGTTCAAACTAGAATGAATGGCTAGTTCAAACTAATGGCTTAGTTCAAACTTTTTAAGTTTGAGCTAGCTATAACTTTGAGTCTTGCCCATACATAGTTTGAACTAAGCACAGAAGTCCAAACTAACTACCAGGTCTTACTGGTGCAGACAAAGCTTTGCCTAGTCCGAACTAAGAAATTTCTTAGTTCGGACTAGGCAAAGTCTAGTGTGGCCATGGGCCAAATCAGTCTGGCCTAAGCTTCCTTAGTCCACACTAATTTGGCAAAGTAGACATAGCCCAAGTCATGGCAGGAAAATACTGTGATTTTAAAATTAGAATCCAGTCTATTTCACTCCATAGTTGTTATGTTCAACTCACCAGGAAATTGTGGTGGCAAAGGAGATGACTGAAAAGAGTAACTGATGAGGTTGTAACTGTAAGCCAGGCTTAGAAGCTGTGCCTAACAGCTTCTGAAGGGAGGCTTCTAATCTGCATGGGTTTTGTATTAGCATGAACACAAAAGGACACAATTAAGTATTAGCATACTGGGTGCAGGCCATAGTGGGTAATGGTATTTGGGGTTAGTCTGCTCACAAATCTATCAATATTTGTAATTCTACTAAGGGGAAATATGAAATACTGTCTTTTTGTCAATTGCTATACTCTGCTTGTTCCAAATCTGTTTGGATTAGTTAAGGGGTAAAAGCTACCCTTAGTTAAAAAGCGACCTGTAAGAGAGGCCACTGGCTATTTCAGCCTGGAAGGTTTAAGACAGAAGTGGGGTTTTGCATTGTTCCTTCTGGAGCAAAATGCCTGAGGTATTCTGCTTCTCTTATCCCCTACTGTTGAATGAAAGATCTGGTTTGGCCTCCTGGAGGCCTGTTCTTTGTTATAGAAGTAGCTATTAGCAGCTACTTAAGGGCTAAGAGCTGAAATCACTGAGCTGAAATTCACTAGAAGGAGAGAGCTTCCTCTCTCTGAACTGTAGAAGAGCAGCAATGGAGTGACTAGCAGGTTGAGATGATAGATAGAGAGAACAGTGAGCTGGGTGGCATAAGTGACCAGTGAGAGGAGCTGGTGGATGGTGAGAATAGCAAGCTGGGCTGTGTGAGTGACGGGTGGACAGAGATGGTGGATGATGAGAGCAGCCAGCGGTGAGCTGGGCCACCAGTGGGCAGAGCTGGTGGACAGCGGGTGGAGCCAAGGGGCAGTTCTAAATAATGGAGTGAGTGACCAGTAGATGGCATTGGTGAACAGCTGGTGTGAAGTACACTCTTTATGTACTGTATGGTTGGTTGGGAGCCTAGTTAGCACTGATTCTCCAGATCAGTGTCAGTTTTGCCATTAAGTTTGTATGTTCTGTTATGTGGTGTGTGTTGTTGGGAACTTCGCTCTGTGCTGATTTTCTAGATTAATGCTGGTCTCTGTTATTTGGCTGTTTGCATTCTGTTTTACTACTATTAAAAGTTCTGTTTACTACACTTCATTTCATGCTTGTGAGTGGGGAAGCCTTACCACTTTGCCAAGGAAACAGTGCAGGATTCCCAGAAATCTGGGTAGGAGCTTGAGCTGGATGGTGGTGCTACGTTATTGGGAAGCTCCTAGGTATAGAACCCAGCCCCTGTTCTACCAGCCTACCCTGGCAGAAGTGTTGCATAACAATTGTGAATTTTATTAAGGGTAACCTCAGTGCATGCCTCTTTCCTATTTGATGGGAAGAAATGGGCTCAATACCAGCAGTTCCTCTTACATACAGAATGAAAGTTATTCGTTTTCACACAGCAAAGCTTTAAATCATGTATTTGAGTTCAGAGAAGAGTGAAGGATATTCTTGATTGAATGTGACTTTGCCCATGCACAGCACTAACATTGGTTTGCTCTGAATGCTTGAAAACAGGGGAAAAATAAAACTTGGGCTCTAAACCCAGAGGTTGTAATGTGATATCTGGGAACTGCAACTACCCTGTGTTTCCCACATGGCTAGAAAGTACTGGAGATGAGTTCTGCAGCATTCCCAGTATAGAAAGTGTGGCGGACCAGTGTTCTAGACACCAGTTTCTTCTTGTATGTATTGTTTATACATTTGTGGGGGTGTTTTTAAAACCACTAAATCGAGGACTGGATCTTGCCAGGCCAATGTGGGGCAGGTGGCCAGGGATCAGGCCCACCTGGGCCTTGGGTCAGGCCAACAGCCAGGTTGGAGGGAGGCAGGGAGGATGGGGAATCCAGGACTCTCCCTGGGCCCCAGGGCTAGTGGAGGGCAAGTAGATCATGTATCATGCCCCTCTGGGCCCCAGGTCATGCTGGTGGCCAGGTAAGAGGATGGCAGGATGGCAGGCTGGCCAGGCCTAGGACTGACACCCCCCCCCCCCAGACCAGGTGGTGAAGCTGGAGGGCAGGCTGGGCCAGGGTTCCCCCCCCAGTACAAGCTGCAAGGCCAGGGGGGCAGGCTGGGCCAGGGGTCATTTCCACCTAGCCCAGGCCACAAGGTTTGAGGGGCCGGCAGGCAGGCTAGGCCATGGGTCACCTGCCCCAGGTGGTGAGGCTGGGTGGGCAGGCCAGCCCAGAGGTCTTCCTCCCCATAAGACCAGGCAATGAGTCTGGGGGCCAGACTTGGCTAGTGGTCACCCTCACAAGCTGAGGTGGCAAGGCTGGGGAGCCAGCAGGCAAGTGGGGCCATGGGTCACCTCCCCTAAGCCCAGGTGGCAAGGTCAGGGCCAGGTTGCCCCTTCCTCCCCAATGCTCAGGTGGTGAGCCCCAGGGGGCAGACCTGAGCAGCAGTCATTCCTCTCCAAAGGCAACCTGGCAGGGCTGGGGGGCACATGGGCCTGGGGTTGTCCACCACAAGCCCAGGCAGTGAGGCCAGGGGTCAGGCTGAGCTAGGCATCATCTGCACCTCCTACCCCCCAAGCCCAGGTGGTGATGCCAGCAGGCCAATGGGCAGGGTGGACCAGGGGTTGTTTACCCCCCCCCCACCAGCCTGGGTCACAAGGCCAGTGTCACAAGCCTGGGCAGGGGTCAACCCCCAAGCCCAGGGGAGCAGGCTGGGCCGGGGTCACCTCCTAAGTCCAGGCAGCAATACTGAGGAGCAGGTGGGGCCAGGGTTTGTGCCCCCCCCCCCCCCCCAAGCCAAAGCAGCAAGGCCAGGAGTCACCTCCCACTAGCCCAGGCGGCAGGAAGGTCTGACCAGGAGTCAAACCCCAGGCCAGTGGGCTGGTGGCAGGTATGGCCCTCTTCTCCAGGCCAGTGGGCAGATCTGGCCAGGATCCCCTCTCCTGAGCCCAGGGACAAGACTCAGGAGCAGCAGGCAGGCTTGGCCAGGGGTCACCCCATTTCTCACTAGCCCAGGTGGCAAGACTGGGTGGCCGGCAGGCAGGGCTGGCCAGGGATCCTGTGTGATCATTGCACCAGCCATTTACAGACATGACTTTCACCTTGTGTTTTGTTCTTTTCTTTCTGGGGTAGAACCTTGCTTTTGTGGGAGTTGTTTGCATCACTTAGCCATTAAGTTAGTACTTATAGTTCATCAGGATGGGCTGGTGTTGACTGATTCAATCACACACACCATTCATTCACCCTTCATCTTGTTCATATGTTTAAATGAAATTCCAGAGTATACACCTAAAACAAGTTTTATCAAGAATACAAAATGAAGTTCTAAATCAGGGGTGGCCAAAGTTATGGAACTCAAGAGCCACATGAGTCGATTAAGAAACCTTCACGAGCTGCACTGAGGCATATAACCACATATTTTTACCTATTCCAAAATTACTAAGCTTAAAATTTATTGCACACTTTAATTTTGTCTTAAAAACCGGGCAAATGTTGATCCTACTAATGTCAGATTCTACTAATTACTCAAGGTTACCATGAAAACTAGGCCTATACAGTAAAAACTTAGATGTTGCTGGATGTAGAACATTGCAGGCTAGTGGCAAGTTTTTTTTAAAATCTGGGCAGTAACTTGTTAAAGCAGTATGTAAAAGCTCTCACAGGTGCTGATCTCTAAGTATTGCACAATATTTTGATTTAACAAATTTCATTGTGGAATACAATGCTTCACCGCAGTAAGTTGTGCTAAAAATTGAAAGTAATCTCCATTCAGTTTTAAACTTTTTCTCCTTTGTATTTTTGTTTCTTAGTATTCCACATCATGTTTAGGACTTGTAAAACACAATTTTAACAAAGCAGTAAGCTGCATTAGGACCTATGAGAAAATCTAAACATGCCACGGCTTCCCCAATCATGCCGCACCTCCCCTTGCACCCTGGTGCCGCCTCTTACCTGCTGTCCCAGACCATTGTTCATTTCTCCCCCTGTCTCCAGCCATGCTGCCCTTCCATGCAATGTTCCCACTAAGCCAATGATGCAGCTCAGCAACTTTTGGATGCAGCTGAGCAAGTTCTCTCCCGGTTCCCCAACCTGGGGCCAGGCCCCTGCTCATCGGCTCCCCAAGTGCATCCATAACTTGGTCAGCTACATCATCACCTTAAACAGAATATTGCTCGGTCTCCCATGACAACTCAGCTGTCCTGGAAAACACTTTCCTACTCCATACATGGCCAACATTTGTCTTTCAAAACAGGCTTGGGTTTATGGAATAGGATTCTTCATAAAATACTTCTGAATGGGGAGGATATTATGGAAAACAGCTCATCCCTATTCCCAGTTCCTCAGGGGCTCTGAAAAGCCTCAACTGTCCAGCACTCCAATGAGGTAGCTGTGCTAGTCTACTTCAGCAAAACGAACAAGGATTTCTGTGGCATTTGTAAAAACTAACACATTTATTTATTGCATGCACTTTCATGGGAGAAATGTGTTAGTCTTTAAAATTTTCCACAAAACTCCTTGTTTAACTGTCCAGAGCTTGATCTACTGGTTTCTGTAGAGTAGGCAAGAAGTAGGATTCTTCAATGGCTTATTCCTTCTCCCTCTGTTACAATGGAAGACTTTTTAACCTGTTTTCCTGACTACCATACTTATAAAGGGAGTGCATGAGGTGCCCCTAAGTTTGTAACGTGCTGTGGACAGGACTGAGGCTGCTTTGGCATGTGGTATAAGGTAAATACAAAACAAACAAATAAACAAACCCACCCAAACCAACGAGACTAAAAAAATACAAGGTACACCAAAATAAGTAAAGAGATGCAAAATAAAATCCGCACTGAGATCTATTAAACAGAAACTAACTAACAATAATTTGTTAGTCTCTAAGGGTATGTCCACATGTCTCTTTTATTTTGAAATAACACTGGTCATTTTGAAATAAAAAATATTAGGTCCACACGATGTTTTCTTATTTCAAAATGACGGGCTCTGTCATTTCAAAATAAGAACCATCATTTCGAAACAGCTTAAACCCCATTCCTCTCAAAATGGCTGTTTGTTTATTTTGAAATAACGCTGTTTGGACATGTTGTTTTGAAACAACATGTCCAAATGGCCTTATTTCGAAATAACCGTTTTGAAATAACAGCTGTTTTGAAAGCAGGCTTTCCCTTAATTCGAATTAACTTATTTCAAAATAAGGACTTTATTTTGAAATAACTTATTTTGAAATAATGATGTATGTGTGGACATAGCCTAACTCCTTTACAGCTTGTCTCCTTCCTGACCCCCCTCAGTCCCTTCCCTTGCTACCTCCATTCCCTGAAGTGCCTTTCTCATCTGAGACCCTCCCCGACCCCCATTGCTTCCTGGAGCTGCCCAGCTGCTCCTCCCTCACCCTTCTCTGAGCCAGGGCTGCTGTCCCCCCCACCCACTTCTCTGATCTGTCGGCTCCCTCCTCCCTGCCCCTCCTCTGAGCTGTTGCTGCTGCTCCCTGCTCCCTCCTCTGAGCTGCCAGCTGTGGAGCTGCCTGGCAGCCGGAGCTTTCAACTCCCCCAGCCTGAAGCAGCTTCCTGCCGGTGAATTGCATTATTTCTTTAAAGAGCCGCAGTTTGCACCACTCCTGTTCTAAATTCATAACATCGAGCTTTGTTGGACATTGGCTATAATGTCTACTAAACTGAGTTAGTTATGTCAGTTATGATATTAAAGAACAGATACAGTGTTGCCTAACAGATGCTTTAAAGGTACATTCAGTTGATTTCATCTGTGTCCCTACATTGTGGCTACAGAAGCCTGGCCCTACACTAGCAGGAAGAATACAGTTAGGGAAAGGAATTCCTTGAGTGAAGTATATGGTATTAGCTTATATAGTATTGCCAGTTTCAAGAGATCAAAAATCACAAGAATAGCAAAAATAAGTCTTTTTTTTTCTTTTGGCAAAGATTATACTGTGCTTTTAAACTAATCTCGTGATGTTTGAATTCCCCCTGCCCATCCCAGGGTGAATAGGTGACAATTAGTGTTGCCTGCCTATTCTCCCACAGCTACTGGGTAAGTTTTCATTTTTTACCCATCTTTTATATTTGTTGACTCTCAAGTAAAGCTATGGAACTTCCTGTGTCTTGCTTCCTCAGGTCTCCTGTATGATCATTGTAAATGGCTGGTGATCAGACATGACTTTCATCTCGTATTTTTTTTTCTTCCTGGGGTCGATCCTTCTTGCTTTTCCCATCTTGAGTGAAATGGACTTGTTTGCTTCATGGGTTCCCAGTAAGCTGGGACTAGGCCAGAGCCTTTTTAAATTTACTGCCCTGCAGCATGGCCAGGCATTTGGCCTAGAGCAGGAACAGCATGGGAAATTGCAGATGCTGTGCTGCCTTCCCTTGTGCCTGCCACCCAGCTGCACTTCTCCTCTTACTCTCCTGACACCCCGCTCTCTCTTCCGCACTCTCATGCTGCCACTCAGAAGGTTGTGAGAAAGGCAAGCATCACAGTAAAGTTCATGGGAGGGGTGGGATCTATTTACAAATCTTGGGAACCACAGCAGTAGATGTGTCTGGTGTGGGTTGCCAAGGTGGCTTCCCACAGCTGGGCATGGAGTCATGTGCCAGCTTTGTACCCAGATACCATCAGCTTCCCTAGTGCCTGGGGAACCTATGCAAGTTGGCTGGAAGTCCCAGGGACAGTATGATCCATCACCTTCCCTTCTGCTCCTATTTGTGGAGCTTCTTGGCTCCTGATATTCAGCAACAGGAACTTGGAAGGGTTAGGGAATGATGTACCTTGTGAGATACCCCCCTGGGCTGGCTAGCCCCACCCACCCGAGCTGGGGAGGGGCCCACAGAGGGCAATTCACCTGGGGCCCCGCACCACCCTAGGAACGGACCTGGTCGTGGTCTAACTCTTTTCCTGATGATATCCATGGGAGTTTTACCACTAACTTCAAAAGAAGAGTTAAGCCAATGCTTAAAAGCTGATCCCTGATTTCTGCCAGGTAGCCAGAATAATGCTCAGCCCTTAAAATCTACAGATAAAAAGCATTCGATAAGTGCTTTAAAAAAAAAAAGTAAGTAGATACGATTTTCTCTATTTTACAGTTGGAGACACTGATGAACAGAAAGGTTGTGATTTACCTAAAGTCATACTGTAGGTCAAAAAGAAGAGGTGGGACCAGAGTGTAAGGGTATGTCCACACGAGGCTTTTATTTCAAAACAACACTGGTTGGTGCAAAATAAAAACCTGTATGTCCACATGATGTTTTTGTGTTTCGAAATGATGGAGCCCATTGTTTTGAAACGGCTTAAACCACTTCCGTTTCGAAACGATGGTTATTTCAAAATGACTCGTTTTGAAATAATGCTGTTGGGACATGCTGTTTCGAAGCGTTGTTTCGAAATAACTGTCCTGACCTTCTTCCCAGGGTGCATAGCACCCAAGGGAAACAGGAAGTCCCCTCCTGTGCATGCCTGCCAGTGTGCCCAGAGCCCTGTGCAGGCATGGCAGCATGTGGCACCAGTGCCCCAGGTGGGGGGGGCGACGCCGTGCCCCCATCTGGACTTCTGAGGAGGTCCATTGCCTCCTCAGCATCTGGAGGAGGGAGCACATCCTGTCCTGGTTCCAGGTGAGCCACCGGAACCGGGACATATATGCAGACATCACCGTGGCACTGTCTGCAGAGGGCCACGAGCACACCACGGAGCAGGTGTGCTCCAAAATAAAGGCCCTCAGGCAGGACCACGCCCAAACCAGGGAGGCACGGGAGCACCAGAGGGCAGGTAGCACTGCTACCTGCCCCTTCTATGAAGCGCTCCATGCCTTCCTGGCGCCGGAGCCCAGTGGCCTGCCTGCTGAGGCCGTTGACATTGGCATGCACCACAGCTCCTCCTCTGGCCCTGAGGCAGTGGACACGGGGTCCAAAGTGTCCGTTGACATCAGGCAGCCTCCTGCTGCACCACCACCAGCAGCGGAGGCCACACCAGGGACCCCTGAGCTGTTCCCTGGCCCAAAGGCAGAAAGCAGCGCGGAGGAGCAGGGGCCTGAGACCATCCCAGCCCCTGAGGAGTCCGAGACAGACATGGAGACATTGCGCCAGACCTCTGGAGCCCTTGTGGGTGAGGCTTCCTCTCCCGCAGAAGCACGCAGGACTGGGCCTGTCCAGGTCACGGACAGTGAGGGAGTACAGGGCTGGGCACTGGGGCAGGTAGGGCATAGGGTTGGCAGGTGCAGAGGCCCTCCCATGGCCACGGGTACCTGAGAGACAGGTGCCACCAGGGTCACAGGCCCCTGTGTGCCTGGGGGTGGTTAACGGGCTGGGTGTCAAAGACGCAGCTGCATCTTGGGTGGGGCGGAGACCATGTAGGCCATGCCACTGGCAAGTGGCTTTGGGAGACGCCCTAGAGCAAGGCATGGGTGAGTCCAGCTCACCATTGTAGGCACCACTAGCATATGTGCCTCCAGGGTACGGTTATCAGATGTCAGGCAAAAGGAGAACACGGTCTCCTTTTTACTGTCCTGTTCTTCTGTTTATCCTCACATTGTCTGTCTGGCAGGCATTTTAAAATACAGGATTTTGTCAGGCTTTTTACTATAGAGGTTGAAGTATCCTGGAATGCCATAGAATACTTATTTGTACGGGAAAGTGTTCCAGGGCCCCCTAAAAAGCGAAGAATATTACATGCATACTACATTTTCTCCCATGTCTCCTCCAATGTCCTCTTTCTCATACTTCCCTGGCCTCCTTTCGAGGCTTTGTGATCTGGTAGCCCTACCCCAGGGCAATGTCCCACAGGATCCTGGGACCTGCTGACAGTCAGGGCAGAGGTGTGTGCTGCACACAGACAAGGCCAGCAGGCAGCAGGGGCCAACTGTGTTTTATGCTGCCCTCCAGCAGGTCTTCCAGCCGCCCACCATGCAGCACCACTGTCCTGACGTGGCAGCCTGAGACCACCATGGAGGAGGAGGAGGGCCCCCCCGGACGTGGGGGGGGGGGTTCCTTGAGAGCCTGGAGCTGCTGGGCCAGCGGACAGAGGCAGCCACCCAGGCCTGGAGCCAGGACCAAGCCAGGCACCAAGACTCTGCCTTCCGCCTGCTGCAGCAGATGGCAGCTGGGGACGCCCGGGTGGTCGCCGCCCTGGAGCACCAGGTGCAGGCCAGCGAGCAGCAGGCACAGGCCTTTGAGTGGCTCTGCAACCGCCTGCCCACTGTGGTCGAGGCCATTGCTATCAGTGTCCGCCAGCTGGTGGAGCACATGGCCCCTCCAGCTGCTGCAGGGTGTCCTCCACCTGGCCTTCCCCCGAGGCGACCCTGGACCCAGGGTGGCCATGGGCAGGGGCGGAGAACATCACTACCCCCGGACCATCCCACAGGCCCCACCTAGACTCCCCCACCCCCTCCCCCCAGTCTCCCCCTTCCAAGTTGCTGGCCCTCCCCCCAGACTCCCCCCACATTTCCCCATCCCCTCACCCTCCCCAGCCCTTCCCTGCCCCAACCCCTGTTTTGTTAAATAAACAGTTTGAACCATATTCTTGGTTGTGAGTGGTTTTATTGGGGGTAGTTCACAGTGTGGGTGGATGGGTGGGGGCTGGCTGTGGGAGAACGGGGGAGAGGGTGGTGTGGGGCAGGGCAGGCCTGGCCCTCAGAGTTCTGCCATGGCAAACGTGTTCATGAGTGCATCCCGAACTGTCACAGCTCTCTGTGATGGCTGCTCCCATTGGGGCACAGGTTTGGGTTCCTCGTTGTCCCTGGTGAGGAGTTGTGCCTCAGCTTTCCAGGCAGCAGCAGCAGTCTCACCCTGCAGCTCACAGAAGTTGTGCAGGGCCACACACACACACTGATGACCTGCAGCACTGTCCTCTCCACAAGGTGGAGGTGTATAAGGAAGCACCTCCAGCGTGCCTTCAGGCGGCCAAATGCCCGCTCGACCACCTGGCAGCAGCGGCTCAGCCGGCGGTTGAAAAGCTGCCAGCAGGGATTGAGGGGCCCTGCATACAGCCGCATGAGCCATGGGCGGAGAGGATAGGCTGCATCTGCCACAATGAGAATGGGCACCTCTACTCCCCCAACACTGATGTTATGAGGGGGAAGAAGGTGCCTGCCTCCATGTCCCAGTATAGGGCAGAGTTATGGAGGACACTGGCATCATGGGCCCTCCCTGGCCATCCCACGTAACAGTTTTGAAAAAATGCCCCGGTGGTCCAGAGGGGCCTGCAGGATGATAGAATGGTACCCCTTCCGGTTTCTGTACTCCATGGCTCTGTGCTCCAGGGCTCACAGGGGCATGTGCGTGGCATCCAGGATCCCCGCGCAATTGGGAAAACCCAGTGTGGCCATGCCAGCAATGGTGTCCTGCAGCTCCCCTTGTGTGACCAGGCATCGCAGCAGGATCCGGCTGATGGCCCTGGTGACCCCCAAGAGAATGTTTCCAGTGGTGGACTGCCCGATGCCGAACAGGTGCGCCACAGACCTGTGCGACTCCAGAGTGGCCATCTTCCACAGAATGATGGCCACTCTTTTGTCCACAGCAATGTTCCCTCTAAGCTGCGCTGGTGCGCTGCAGTGCAGCCCGCCACAGCCGCCAGCACAGCGAAGGCTGCTGGCAGCACACTACTGGCAGCCAGAGTCCCTACACAGAACTCCTCTGGGGCTGGGAGTTTTGAAAACTCTCGCCCAGAGAAGCTCTAACGGAGCATGCCCAGAAAATCTGGGCATGCTCCGTAGAGCTTCTCTGCCCCAGGAGTTATGGCTGGGCCCTCTGGCTCCAGTCCAGTTCCAAGGTAAGTTGCGGGGGGGGGGCAGGAGTGGGGGGCGATGCCGGGAGCGGGGGAGGCTGTCAGGAGCGGGGGGGGCAATGCTGGGAGCGGGGGGGGCGATGCAAGGAGCGGGGGGCCCGGAGCCCGGGGCCGGGGGGGGAAAGCCAGGAGCGGGGGGGGGGGCTAGCGGGAGCGGAGGGGCAAGCAGGAGAGGGGGGCGATGCCGGGAGCAGGGGGGGCTGTCAGGAGCGGGGGGGGCGCTGCATAGCGGGCCCTGTGGGGGGGGGGAGCGCAGCGAGCAACCGGAGTTGCTCAGCTGCCCTCTCCCCTTAGAGGGAACATTGGTCCACAGGGATGGCAGGCCTCAAGGTGGTATCCCTTCGGTGCAGCAGCGGGGCAAGTTCTGTGACCAGGAGGTTGAAGCTGGCCCTGCTCATGTGGAAATTCCTCCGCCACTAGTCGGCTCCCCAGGTTCGGAGCACTACTCGCGCCCACCAGTCTGGGCTGGTCTCCTGGGCCCACACCTGGCAAGGCACAGAAGGGGGCAGGGGAAGTTGGTCTGCTCTGCAGCCCAGATGGATGACAGCCTCGGGCACAGGCTGGGCACCATCAAGGTCTGCAAGCAGAGTGTCCCACATCAACAGGACACTCTGCAGGCGGGCAGAGGGTCTGTTTGTTGCACAACGCTGGCTATGCAGCTGGGCAGCATCCATGTCTGTTGCTTGCAGAGTCCTGCTAGCCAGAATGGACAGGGAAGTGAGGTCGGGGCCAGCTTTTATAGGATTGGCTGGCAACATGGCTGCCGACAAGGCCCAGGGAGGCAGCCATGTTGCCACACCTCCCATGGTGCCCTTCTCCTAAAGCGAAATAGCAAGTCTACTGTTTGGACATGCTATTTCGATTGGGGCTTTTCCCTTATTTCAAATTGGTTTTTCGTTATTTCGCATTAACTCATTTCGAAGTAAGGGCTTTATTTGAAATTACTTGTTTTGAAATAACTTATTTCAAAACAACGCCCTGCATGTGGACATAGCCTAAGTGTCCTAATTTCAAACCTTCTCTATCCCCTGGACTATACTGTCTCCTATTAGAAACAAACAATTAACAGACGAGACGCTTTATTTTTTTTAAATTTGAATTGCAGCTGGATACTAAAGTGATCTCAATGTATTTTGGTACTCATGTACCTTTTGTTAGCATTTGGATTTTCTTTTAAAGGAATTTTCTTTTATACTACTAAGAGTGAAATTAGTTAACTTTGAATCAGATACTGACAAAGAAGACTGGACAGACCTATTTTATGCTAGGCCCTCTTCATATTATGGCAAAAGCCAGTACAGAGAAGGCTAGAAAAACAGAAAAAGGGGTTTATAAGAAGAGCCATATTGATTATTCCTTCTACAAGCAACCTCATCCAGAAGATGTCACCAGAATACAGAGAGTGTATAGTACTCATGGAATGAGGAACATTAATGGAAGGATTTATAATTAGATAAAAACAGAAAACAGATCATAAATTATGTCTGAGAAACTGCTGTTGGATTTTCTGTTATGTTCTCACTGATAAATCACTTCAAATGAAAGTTCTCTAATATTTTTAATTATCTGCTACAACTGTAACCTGTATAGCTATAGTATTTCATGGGAAATATATTCAGATAAACATATAAAATAGATTCAGCATTTTTTAGGAACATTCCAGCAATCTGCTTCATGCTCTTAGCTCAAGGTCACTGACTCCAGCAGTAGGCTCTCAGGTTAGAGTTATACACTTGCCTTAAAAGATTTTATATATATATATGATCACACAATTCCTAAGGGCTAAATGGAAGAGTTTACAATGGCCACACAAGGGCTTTCAGGTATGTCCATAATTCAAAAGGCAGCTAAGATGACAAGACATTAATTTCCATCTGAAGGAGATGTACCCTGGATAAAGCTTTCATCCTTGCATAGCAATCAAGACAATAATGGAAGATGAGGCTTTATTTGTTTGAAGCAATGTCAGAGCTAGGGTTTGTTTGGGTACTGAAATTTCTCAAATCTGCTTTTTCAAGATTTTTGTCCCAAGAGGGCAAAAGTTTTGCCACTTGAACTGGTATTATGCAATTTTCACCACCCTGAATGCTGAAATTTCAGAAGAACATCTTTTCCTCCTGTGATATTTCTATTGTTTTGGGGCAAAATTTCATGATAGTTGCACCTGTTCAATTTTTTCTATTATAAGTTTCTATCAATACATACAAACTGCACTCCTTACATGGATCAAGAAAATGTTAGTCTATTCTCAACCAGAAAAGGAAAAAATGTGTTCTTCCTGACTTTTCATGAAGATAGAATCAACAGAATCAGATTTATATGTGAGCTACCCTGAAATATGGGGTATAACATTCTAGATTTGGCATATTTTGTCAAAAATATTATCTAGGAGGATTCAGCAAAATAAGACTGAGTATACTACTCTACCTGAAAACAGTCCATTGTTTTAAAATTACTTTTTATCCTTCTTCTGCAGTCTTCAGAGTCATATTGAAATATATACTATATACATAATATGTTTACATGTACAAACTTGAAGATACCTAAACATCTTCTGTTGCATTGTTGCACAAGAAAAATTATGTCTTTGAAACCCATTTCTTCTTTCATCACTATAATATGGTATGTCATAAATATTAATTAAGAATATTTGGAACTGGAGATCTTCACAAGATAAAACATATTTACTTTTTTGGGGGAACTCAATAGTATAGATCTTGGCAAGGTAACATCATAAAGCAGGCAGAGGATCCTAAGCATAAATGAATTTTTAATTAATACATTGAGTTAAGGCACAAAGGAGAGCAAGGCATTGTGAGTAAAAAGAGCATGGCTTGGATTCAGAAGGAGAGACGCAGTTTCTCCCATCAGCATGAAGTAATTTTAAAAAGGAAAAGTTTAAAAGAAAGGGTTTTATCATGTATATACATATGTGAGTGTGTGTGTGTGTAGCTGCAAAAATGAAGAATCTGTTTAATTCAATAGTTTTGACATTTTAAATACTAGGACTAGGACTAACAGTTAAAAGCCAGCATCTTAGATGCCCCATATAGTTCACGGATGGACAAAATTGGCTCACAGCTAGGCACCAGCCATTTTTCTTTTGGTCACCATTGATTTCTCAAGGCCTGATCCAGAAATGGTACAGCTGGCAGAATGAGTCAGGAAATTACAAGCAATGTCAATGCTGTTATATCTGATAATAACAGGGCATAATTTACCTGGGTATTTACAATGGACTGCTGATTTCCTGCAACTGTTCAAATATTGGACTGCCTTAAAAATGCCCTATTCAAGGTAACTGAGGTATATCAACTGTTATCATCTGAAATGGAAACTGTAATATCCTAGTATCAAGATGACTACAATAACATTGCACGTTCAGTCATTTTTGTTACTTTGTCTATGCCAAAAATGACAACAATTTTTTAAGTAGATGAAAGAATATTGAAAGTGAAAAACACAAATTTTCTGAAGGGATACAAGCACTGGAGATCAAGTGAGGGCTGAAGCTATATGAAGGCTGTCACTTGCAGTTAAGGAAGAAATTCTGCCCTTAGTTACACATTCAGGTGATTGTGTGCATTTAAATGACAGCAAAAGTTGGTCATGTTGGGAGGTCAGATTCAATGAAAGGTTGTTTGCCTTGCTCAGTGATGCCTATCCAAGATTTTAGCTATACACATGCTCTTGTACTTGCAAATCAGCTGTTAATGAAACAGAGCAAATGTATACATTTATATGCCAGCATTGACATCCTACTTTACTCACAAAATAACTTCTCTTTCTCTTTTGCACAGGCTAAGAGAGAACACTAAACAGTTTTTTAAATTTAGTAATTATTATTATAATACTAGTTATTATTTTTCAAAAATACCTTGCAGCTTGTGCAACATTCTTTCTTCCCCATCAGCAATCAGATAGCACGAAACAAGACATGGCACTAGAAAATAAACTATGGAGGACAAATCACCACTATCAGGGTGCTCAGCTGTATAAGCTAAAAGAACATGTGTTGTGTAAGGCAGGTCTAAAGGCTGGGCACTTCTTGTGCTTAACAGCCAAAAGGGGGGGGGCAACTGATCTGCATGGGATTTGTATTTACATGAGTACAATTAGGTATTAGCATGATCTCACTATGTAGGTACAGGTTAATTGCATATGGGCTGATTTGATCACAGATCTGTCAATACCTTTATTTTAACTGAAGGGAGAAATGAAATATTGTCTTTTCATAATATGCTACCCTTTGACTGTATAAACTCTGTTTAGCCTATTTGGTGGAAAAGTCACCATCAGCATCACAGAACTTGAAAGAATGAGCAACTCTCTTTTTCAGTCTTGTGAAAGGAGAGAAAAGGGGGTGGGGGGCAGCATTAGTTCTGCTAAAGAGCAATGCTTCAGGCAATGCCTTGCCCTTGCCTGTTGTTAAAAGATAGACTTGATGACTCCTTGAGAATGCTCCTTCGTTATTCTGAGCAGAGGAGCTAGCTGTGGTGTCCTGAAATTACTGAGAACTGAGATCCTCTCTGAGAGCTGACATCCCCAAAGAGCAACCAGCAGGCAGTGCCAGCAGCCAGACGGTAGAGCCAGTGGATGGTGCAAGTGGCCAGAGGAGGGTGTGAGTGACCAGCAGCTGGTGTCAGTGGGCAGAGCCAATGGATGGTCCAAGCAGCCAGCAGAGGGCGTAAGTGGCCAACAGGCGATGCCAGCAGCAAGTAGCTGGAACCAGTGGACAGTGGGTGGTGCAGATGGATCCAGAGGTGGCAGAAAGCTACTGGAGGGGAGGGCTGAGGACCTCCCATCCTTTTTGAGGTGGATGCTAAAACTATGATTTTTCAAAGGGGCAGCTGTGTTAGTCTAGTCCAGCAAAAAACCAACAAAACAAAAAAATAACAACAAAAAACAAGGAGTCATGTGGCTATGATGACCACTATGATGGTCAATATGAGGATGATGGAGAAGTGAGGGACATTCTCTATATACAGTGGGGTGGAGTGAATGCTACATTGAGTTTTGTGGGAATCCTGTCCTGCAGTGATTCTCCAAACCAGTGCTGGTTTTGATATTGCCTCTGTGTATTCTTTCATGATGCCATTAAAAGTTCTACGTACTACACTCAGACGTGTGCATGCGAGCAGCGAAGCATTATTGCTCTAAGGTACTCAGGAAATAGTGCGTGATTTCCCAGGAGACTGGATGGGGGGGCTCCAGCCAGTTGGTGCTATAGCATTATTTAGAAACCCCTAGATATTGAACCCAGCCCTTGCTCTGCCATCTCACCCTGGCAGAAGGGTTAAAGTTGTTTTCAATTACTGCTGATGTGCTTGGGCCTCTGTAAGAACTATAGCAGTACGCAGAGGTGAATAAACTTATACTGTTTCATACTAAGACTCAGCCTCTGCTCTTACCTTTCTTTCATAAGCATTCCAATCTCATTCTCACTAGGTGTTATTGCTCCATTTGTTGTTGAACACTGGACAGTGAATATGCCATCCTGTTCCAGGATTTGCAGATAAGTGTAGAATTCATGAATGATGCATCTGTGAGCAAGATTTTTTACTGGTTCCCTTTAGCTTCTCACACAGAAGATTCTCTCTTTTCAGTATGTTTTGATGAGCTAACCCAGGGCTCGACAAAACTAGGTGCCAGGTTGCTACATTGACCAGGATTTGTAACCTGGCTCCTAGTTGCAGAAATGCAACAGAGGAGAGCCCTCTGGTGACCAAAAATAAAACTGCTGGCACATAGCTGGAGGCCAGTTTTGTCAAGCCCTGAACTAACCCTCCATCTCTGGCTGGAAGAAGGACTGTCTTGCTAACAGCATGCTCCCTCAATCTCTGTCCACTCCATGGCCCATCTGTCAGTTCTTACAGACACCTTCTGAGAAGCCTCCAGACACTCACTCAATCCTAATGGTTTTTAGCCTCTGATGTTTTCTCTAACATTTTACCATTCTCTTCTGATCTCTCTGTTCTCAGTCCCGACAAAATATCTATGCCTCTGGGGCTGGGCAGAGGAGACATCTCTTCACTACTATAAACCTGGCTGTTGCATCTGAAGAACTGCAGTCATGCTTCTTATCTAGGCCATTGCTTTACCTTTAATATTTGGTTCCTTTAACAACCTGTAGCAAGGGGGCATGGCCTCCGTTGGAAATGGACAGGGAAGGATGGCCTGCTGCCTAGTGGGTGCAGTGAAAACAACACTGCCCCCCGCCCCGAAGCTGAAGAGAAGGACAAGAAGTATAATAGGTGAGCCAGCTATCTATTGTACTACAGCTTGCCTATTACACTATTATACTGGGGGGAAGCTGCCAGATGGGAAGGATATCTATCCACTGCTGCTGCCACCCCAGCGGGCCTGCAGCCCTGCTCAGAAGCTACCCACTTCCTGGGCTCAAGAGAATTTCCTGCCTGACTGTAAGGGGATCTGGAAATGCCTAGAATTGCTGCTGGCTGCCTCCAGCACTAAGCACCTATGGGCACTACCCTGGCCATCTACCCCAAAAAGACTGAAGGAAATGCTGAGGCTCAGGTATTCATGGGGAGGGAGGGTGGGGAAGGAATCTTGAGGAGCTGGATTACTCTCCACTTGCATTGTGCCCTGCAACTGTATCGAGGGAGTTTTGGCTTCAAGCCTGCTGACTCAGTGACAGACCCCCTCTACCACTGATAGGTCCATGGGATGCAGTGGAGTCAGGCATCCCCCTTTCCATGCAGCTCCTGCTGGGTCAGTCTTCTCATCCCAGCCTACAAAGCCTTAGAGGGCTAAAGACTGTTTACACACCCAGCCCTCCCTGAGGGGTTGTGGCTCTATGCCTGCTCCGTGCCCTGCTTGGAAGCCTGAGGCCATAGCCCAAAGACTGCTTGATCATCCTGCCAAGAGCTATAGATTGCATAGCTGCTTGTAACCTGCAGAAAAGGCAAGGGACTCTACCCCAAATGTTAATGCCCTATATTAAGTTTCTGTATTCTCAGAAGTACAATAGTGACATTACCTGCCTTCCACATGGCAGGGAGAGATGGTCTGATGCCTTACATGACCCCTTTTGAGTTTACTACATAACAGGTAAGCAAGCCTACACCATATTCTTACAAAATAATACAGCTGTTTCCCAGTGTGTCAGAGATGGAGAGTTCTTTGTGAGGTGGGCTCTTGTCTAAGAATTAACCTGAACCACAACCAACTCATCCCATGTACATGGCAAGGAAAAAATGTTCATTTTAAATAACGTTCAGATACATAAAACTTGTCTGTATTTCAATTTGTGACAGACAAATAGCACTGCATTACAGAACCTATTTACTCAGTAACTTCAGCTGAGGCATCTTAATTTTTCTCCTGATAAACTGAATTGTCAGCTGTCATGCAGATATTCTGGAAGAGAAGAAAAATACACACACCATTTGTTGTATATCTATAGTGATGTTAATATTTCAATATTTTTTCTCTCTCTCTCACACACACACACGCACGCATGCATGCACGTGCACACACACACACAGACACACACACACTTTCTGAAGTTTAATTCGGGAAAGATTTTAAAAGTACAACTGCATTCACATGTAAGTAATACTACACAAACTTTCAAATTGTGATGGCAAATCCATATTCTTTCAAGAGTATCTTCACTGTAAAAACACCTACAAAAAAATCCTGGGACACTGCTCAGTGGCATCTGAGCACAGTTTTCCCAGGACTTCTTCATTTAGGGATGATGTGAAGAGAACTAGATATTAGCAAAAAAACTTAACGGTATTTTCCCAAATATAGAATGGTCATATAACAACATGCACTCTTATCTTTCCTCTGCAGTTATTATTTAGCTATGTTTTGAGTATGACTATCGTACCTAAGAATGGAAGAAAACAGCCGTCAACTCCTAGGTACCCCAGTTTGTCCCAGAGCCCTCCCATTCCTCAGTCCAAATGGAAGTTGATTCAGACATGCCTCCTGAACAGCTATTGGTCTTAAGTGTGCCATATGCTCCTTACATCCAACTTGACTGGGGAAGACGAATTAAATATTGACTGAAGTAAAATACATCCAGCTCTGAAGCACCTAGTTTCATCCACTGAGTGTTTGGAAATCATTGAGAAAAGAATCATGGTAAGCAGACACTGGAGGTTATATTCATTACAATGTTCTAGTTCTGGATATTATAATCAGAGCTATGTAATTTGTACATTTTCTTACATGAAATGATTAAATGCCAGTGTTAAACTCTAAAGGGTTTGTTACATTCTTCTTTGTCAATAGCTCTAAATCAAATAACTTAAAAAAAAAAGCTGACATTTTTATGAAGAGTTTAATGTTTGGGTTTTACTCTTCACTTTCATTACCAGCCCCCACTGACAGTGAACATAAAATTACTCATCTGCACCACCAGCCCTTTTCTATTTAGCAAAATACTATTCTTCCCTTGCATTTTGACAAGACCTAAAATTTATATGGCAGTATTTAAACAATACCTTATTGTGCCAGGATGTTTTTTTTTTAAATGGCATGTAGTTCTGGGAACCGTGTCTTTTAGTTACTTGTGACATGACAGTACAGAGATCACAAAAAAAAATTGCTCCTATGGGTCACAGAAATAATAGATTTTTGCATTTTCTGATTGAGTGGAAAATTTAAAATATAACAAATGTTTGAATCCACAGAACTCTGTATGCTGGTGCAAACTGAGACTTGAACTACTGTACATTTTAAAAATGGGATCCAAATTTAAAGTCACTATGGATATATTGCAGCTGTTCAGTTTTATCTGTTTTCCTTTAGAGTCCAAGAAATTCCATTTAAAATATACTGGACAGCAGGTGAGGGCTACCAGTGGTGTTTAGAACATTCAGAAATCTACCTTCAATCAAGATAGAAAAGTCAGAAAAAATCCACAGCCAACATAATTTATAATTCTCTCCTTTAGCTTGCACATTCTTGCTATTTGTGCTTTGACTGCCTGCCAGAACTTTTCGAGTTATTATCAAAACCCTTAGTTCTGATTTCAGTAGCCTGTATAGCCTGCCAATTAAGTCTTCCCAGGACTCTGGGACTCAGATCTCATGTATGCCCAGTTCAGGGGGCAGTCAAGGCATACTATGCATGAAATCTCAAAACATTTCTAATATTTTTCACTGTGTGCATTTAACCTTGCAGTATATTGAGTCTGAAAGTCTTTTGTATTAAATTTGCAATCCATGCACCTACACTTACTAGATTTTAAGATCACTCAATCTTGCATAATACACTGTCTCTTGCCAAAATCTGCACTAGCAGGGAGTCTTAGGTTATTTTCTATGCCAGAGGGAGGGGAGGTTTGAATACAAAAATGGGCCTCTGTCACTCTTGAGTTTTAAACTGGATCCTCACATGGCTCCCTTCATGCTTGGGGACAAAATGCCTCCTGGAGCTTCTGGGTGCACAGAAGAGGCATGACTACCTGTTAGACCCTTTAAAGGTGGCCAGTGTGGGTAGGTGAGGGCAGTGCGCTTCCCCTCTTCATTGGGGTGGCTCGCACCAAAGAAAGGCACTAACAAGGCACCCACCATTCCTGCACAGGGGTGCAGAGCTAGGTGTAAAGTGCATAAACAAGCCTGGCTGCTGAATTGGGCTCCCCATTTCCATGTCTTGGCACACATACTTAGTGGCCATTCATAGTCTGCCTTCGGTTCTTTAGCACAAGCTTAGAGAATGAAAAGCATTAAATATTTTCAGACCGCCCCCCCCCCTTTTTTTCTTTTAGTCTCTGGCTTATTAGAGTTAAACACATAGAAATGTAGCACTATCTATTTAAAGATTGGTTCTAATGCTAGCGGGGTAGCATTAGCTCTCATCATCCGCGCTTCACTTGACAGCCGGGCCATTCGTTATGCCAGCTGGTGCCTGACAGATTTGGTCCACTTGGACTAAGCCAAGTCCATCAAAGGCATTTGACTCAGAACCAGAGTTTAAAACCACAGATGCAGAAAATTGGTCTTAAAAACTACTCAACTCTGTGAAGAGATAATAGACGCAAGATTAAGGCTTCACAATAAATTCAAAAGCCATCTTCTGCATTATGTGTTTCTCAGTTATGCCATTGTAAATTCTCTCACTGTGATAACAGGCCAAGTCTGCATATTGATATTCTAACCTATGCCAAAGCTCAGCAAGTAATGAAAAAAAACCCTCTGGACTAGAAAACCAGATATGAGTATCTTAAATTGCATTGGAAATCAATACTCCCTCCCAAGAAGCTACTACTGTAGAATCTTACTAATCTGTAATAATTAGTGGTGTCACCTGACTTTAGCATATTAAGGCAGGATAGTGGAACCTTTTTTCCTACCCCCCAAATAGAACATTCTTACTCTTCATAAAGTACCATTATGTACAGAGGCAGTGTAAAGATAGCAGGAAAAGTTAGGAAGATGACTTCACAGTGGATAGTTTTTTGCTGTTTAGTAGAACAGGTTGTACCAATTCCACGCATTGAAGCTCCTCTTGTTTTAGCCATGAAGGAACCAGATTGTTAGGCATAGGGTTCCTGGACTTGGGTGGGTGAGCTGACCTTTGTCCTGAGAGAGCAGGCTGTGGATTCATGAAAGTATTATTGGTGCTTTAATAGACATTAGTGTGACCATGGTAAACCATGCTTGTATGGGGGTAGTAGGATTGCTTTGGGCTTGGCCTGGTGATTTTCAGAAGAGTTTTGTGTATTGGATGGCAGGAAGCATAGAGTAGTGGCCCAGTCCATGGTAGGAGGAAGGCATCTTCGAGGGAATTCTTGTCCATGCCAGCCCCAAGAGCAGACTAGTGGGCATCTTTTGTTTTTCACTGTAGTAAAAAAGGTCTAGCTTTGGGAAACCCCATAGTTGAAAGATGGATGTGAGCACTAGTGAGTATAATTCCCATTCATGATCCTGAGTAAAGGACCTGCTCAGTAGGTTGGTTAAGCTGTTGTGTATGCCAGGGAAGTTAAGCTGCAGAGATTGTTATGTCCCATGCTATGCACCCCAGTTACAGAGCTTTATGGCCACCATGCAGAGGAGGGAGTTGGGCCTCACTCCTCCGCATTTATTTACATAATACATACTGGAAACATTGTCCATCTTGGTCCTTACTTACATGGGACTGAAAATGCGTGCAAGGATTGCATGCCGCTCAAAGTTCTAGGATATTTATATGGACTGAGGACTCTGGCATGGATCATCTGCTTTGTGTTGTAAGGTTTCTGAGATTAGCACCCCATCCTGATAAAGAAGTGTCCATTGTCATCATGAGCATAGATATGGCTGTTAGGAAAGGCACACTGGAAAGGCGGTTGACTGACGTAGACCACAAGAGAAGGGAGTTGTTTATATTGCTGGGCATCACCACCAGCTTGTTGATGGAATATTTATTGGGTTTTAAACCTGGCTACCCAGAGTTGTAACAGTTGCATGTAAAGTCTCATATTCTGAACTACAAATGTAGTCATGGCCATGTATCCACGAAGCTGTAGGCAGTTCAAGGCAATTATAGTTGGTGAATTTTGTATTGAATGCACCAGGTGTGACATTGTTTTGAACCTGTGTTCAGGCAGAAATGTTCTTGTAGCTCTGGAGGCCAGGCAAGCCCCTACAGAGTCCATCCTTTGAGTAGGCTGGAGAGGTGATGTGGTCCTGTTTATGAGGAGGCCACACCTGTGGAACAACAATATTGAGAGTTGAATATATTCTGTCACATGAGAGTGGGTTTCTGCCTTTATTAAGTATGGAAAGATTGTACTAGAATGTTGTCTGAGGTGAGCAATGACTACATTGAGTACTTTTGAAAAGCCTCTTGGGGCGGTGGAGAGGCTGTTTGGTAGTACTGAGAACTGAAAATGGTTGGATCTGATGATTAATCTCAGGAATCTCTCGTGGGCTGGATGTATGGAAATATGAAAATACGCACCTTTCAGGTTGAGGGTTGCATATCAGGTGCTGGTTTCCAGAACAGGGATAATGGTGGAGAGAGTGACCATCCTGAATTTTTGAGATCTTATGAATTTTTTAGCTTCCTGAAGTCTAGAAGGTGTCTCCATCCTCCTGACTTTCTCTGTCAGGAAGTACAGAAAGTAAAACCCTTTCTCCTTGTGTTGTTCTGGGACATGTTCTATTGCTCCAATTTGTAAGAGATATAGAGCTTTTTGGCAGAGAAGTTGTTCGTGAATTGTGTCCCTGAAGAGGGATGGGGAAGGGTATTGTAAGGTGAGTTTCAATACGAAGGGGATGGTATAGCCCAGAGGTTCTCAACCTTTTGCAGGTCACCACACACTTGACGTCATTTTGCAACCCTATAACCAGATCAGCTCCCTCACTACCCAGCCAAACCCAGCCACCTCTACTGTTCTCCACAACACAGTGACTGCTGTGTGGCAACACAGTAATGCATCCCGACACAGTGGTAGAGAACCTCTGGTATAGCCAGTGTTGATAATTTCTTGGAAGTATTTGTTTGTAATAATTTGAGCCCATTGGTTGTGAAAAGGGCATAATCTGTTCAGGTAGATTGCTGTGATTTGGTGCTCTGGGAAGTCAGGAAGGTTGTGTGAGCCCTCAACCATATCTTCAAAATTGTGGTTTGGATGGTAGGGAGGAGGGCTATGAAGACTGTAGTTTGTTGTTGGATTGTTTTTGGCGTTGTAATCTTTGTCTGCCCCTTGTTTGGTCCTGTCTTCTGTCTATATGGATAGTGATGTTGGTACCATGAATTGTAGTGTTGGTCCCTGTATGGTCTCCTTCTAGTGGAAAGGGTGTATAAGTTGAATGCTCCTAACGTTGCTCTCGAATTTTTGGAGTGTGCATTGTGTTATTGGTTTCATCTGAAAAGAGCTTATTTTTATTTGAAGGATAGTTCTTTGATTGTCACTTGAAGTGGCTTTGGAAGATTTGCGGAGTGAAGCCACAAAGAGTGTGGCATAACAACGCCAGTGGCAGTGATGTGTGTTGTTGTTTTGGAGATTGTTGGGGACAACTTCCTGGTTCAAATGCTGGAGGAACCAACTAGGAGCCTTGTACCTCTTGACCTGCTGCTCATAAACAAAGAAGAATTGATTGGGGAAGTAGAAGTGAATGGCAACCTCGGCAGCAGTGGCCATGAGATGGTAGAGTTCAGAATACTGATCAAAGGAAGAAAAGAAAGCAGCAAAATGCAGACCCTGGACTTCAGAAAGGCAGATTTTGGCTCCCTCCAGGAACTGATGGGAAGGATTCCTTGGGAGGCTGATTTGAAGGGGAAAGGCATCCAAGAGAGCTGGCTGTATTTTAAAGAAACCCTGCTAAGGGCACAGGAAAAGACCTTTCCAATGAGCAGAAAGAACAGCAAATGTGGAAGGTGCCCCAGCGTGGCTTAACAGTGAACTCTGCACTGAGCTAAAACATAAAAAGGAAGTGGAAGTTTGGACAGATGACTAAGGAGGCATATAATGATATTATTGCTCAGGACTGCAGGGATAAAATCAGAAAGGCCAAAGGACAATTGGAGTTGCTGCTAGAAAGGGATGTGAAGGATAACAGGAAGGGGTTCTACAAGTATGTCAATAACAAGAAGAGGATCAGGGATGGTGTAGGTCCCTTACTGAACAGGGCAGCAATCTTCATGGTGGAAGATGAGGAAAAAGCTGAAGTGCTCAATGCTTTTTTTACTTCAGTTTTCACAGGCAGCTCCAGCTCCCGGCCCACTACACAAGGTATGGCAGATTGGAGAGAAAAAGAGAGGCCCTTGGTGACAGAAGATCAGGTTAGGGACAACTTAAAGAAGCTGGATGTGCACAAGTCCATGGGGCCTGATGAACTATATCCAAAGGTGCTGAGGGCATTGGCTGATGAGATAGCAGTACAGCTAGCCATTATCTTTGAAAACTTGTGGCAAATGGGGGAGGTGGCGGAGGACTGGAAGAAAGCAAATATAGTGCCTAAATTCAAGAAAGAGAAAAAGGAGGATCTGGGGAAGCATGAATCTGTCAGCCTCACCTCAATGCCTGGAAAAATCGCGGAGCAGATTCTCAAAGAATCCATCCTGAAACACTTGGAGAACATACCTACAACAAACCTACAACAAACACTGGTTGTTTCAGAATAAAAGACCCTATGTCCACACGACGTTTTCTTGTTTCAAAAGGAGGGAGCTCCTCATTTCGAAACAAGAGCCCTCCTTTCGAAACAGCTTAAACCACTTTGCTTTCGAAAGGAGGGTTATTTCGAAACCAGTTGTTTCAAAATAACACCATTTGGACATGCTATTTCAAAACAAGGATTGTTTCAAAATAACAAGGACCTTCCCCCCAGGGTGCATAGCACCCTGGGGGGAATGTCCCCCCCTCAGCACCCTGGCCAGGGATCAGCACCCTGGCCAGGGTACTGAGTGGCGTGCAGGGGGTTCGAGGGTGCCCCAGCCGGCTTTCCCCCCCGCTTCCCCTTGCTGGGAGCAGGGGGGATGGGTGCCTCAGCCCCCTTTGCCCCCCTTACCCTGGCAAGGGGAAGTGGGGGGAAGCCGGCTGGGGCACCCCCAGGGAGCTGCCGGCCCCGCAGCCTGGTCAGGGGGACTGCAGCCCCCGTGGGGTGGCCGCTCCAGGGGCGGCTCACCCCACTACTGGGGCCGCCCCCAAGCCCAGGGTGCCCCACTCCCGGGGTTCCCCAGCACCCGCCCCCCCGCTCCTGCCAGGGCAGGGGGGCTTCCCCTGGCCCCCTCCCACTTCCGCCACATGCGGGAGGGATTCCTCTGCCCCCCCACTGCTCCTGCCGCAGGCGGGCTGGGGCTGCCTTGCACCCGGGATTCCCTGGCACCCCACCCACCCACTCCTGCCAGTCAGGGGAAGCCGCCCTGCCTGCGGCAGGAGTGGTGGGGGGGCAGGGGAAGCCCCCTCGCTCTTGGCAGAAGTGGTGGGGGTCAGGGGAATCCCGGGGGAGGGGCGCTCCAGCCTGGCACAAGCCTCCCTGCCCCTCCCCTCCCCTATCTTGAAATAGCACGTCCACTGTGTGGACATGCTATTTCGATTTCCGCTTTTTTTCTTATTTCAAAATAGCTTTTTTGTTATGTCAAAATAAGGCGTTTCGAAATAAGGCATTATTTTGAAACGGCTTGTTTCGAAACAGCTTGTTTCAAAACAAGGGCTTGTGTGTGGACATAGCCATAGAGTGATTAGGAACAGTGAGGATGGATTCACCAAGGGTAAATCATACCTGACTAACCTCATCACCTTCTATGATGAGATAACTGGATTTGTGGAGGCGAGAAGAACCACTGATGTGATATACCTCAACTTTAGCAAAGCTTTTGATACGGTTTCCCACAGCATTCTCATTGGGCAAGTTAAGGAAGTATAGGTTGTATATGTGGACCGTAAGGTGGATAGAGAACTGGCTAGATCAACAGTTTCAGCATGTAGGAATCAATGGCTCCATGTCTAGCTGGCAACCAGTAATGAGTGGTGTGCCCCAGGGGTCGGTCCTGGGGCCAGTTCTATTCAACATTTTCATTAATGATCTGGATGATGGGATAGATTGCACACTCAATAAGTTTGCAGATGACACCAAGCTGGTGGGAACAGTAGACACGCTGGAGTGCAGGGACAGGATTCAGGGAGACCTAGACAAATTGGAACAGTGGGCCAATAGAAATCTCATGAAGTTCAACAAGGCCAGGTGCAAAGGCCTGCACTTGGGACAGAAAAACCCCATGCACTGCTACAGACTGGGGAGTGATCAGCTAAGTAGCAGCACTTTAGAAAAGGACCTGCGGGTCATGGTGGATGGGAAGCTGGATATGAGTCAGCAGTGTGCTCTTGCTGCCAAAAAGGCATACTGGGTTGCATCAGAAGAAGTGTTGTCAACAGATTGAGAGATGTGATCGTTCCCCTCTATTCAGCACTGGTGAGGCAGCATCTGGAATACTGTGTCCAGTTTTGGGCTCCCCACTACAAAAAGGATGTGGACAAATTAGAGAGAGTCCAGTGGAGGGCAACAAAAACGATCAAGGGGCTGGAGCACAAGACCTATGAAGAAAGACTGAAGGAACTAGGCTTAATTAGCCTGTGGAAGAGAAGACTGAGGGGGGATTTGATAGCAACCGTCAACTACTTGAAAGGATGATCCAAGGAGGAGAGAGCTTGGCTGTTCTCAGTAGTAAGAGAGGACAGAACAAGGAGCAATTGTTTCAAATTGCAGCGGGGGTGGTTGAAGTTGGATATTAGGAAAAAACTTTCTTACTAGGCAAGTGGTGAAGCATTGGAATGGGCTACCTAGGGAAGTGATGGAATCTCCATCGTGGGAGATATTTAAGGCTTGGTTAGACAAAACCCTGGCTGGGATAATTTAGCAAGAGTGGTCCAACTTTTTTGGCAGGGGGTTGGACTAGATGACCTCATGAAGTCCCTTCCAACCTTATGATTCTATGGCTGTGTTCACACAGCCCTCTTATTTCGAAACAACAGAGGTTGTTTCAAAATAAGATTTAGGCTGTTCACATGATGCACGGTTGTTTCGAAACAAGTTAAACCCCATGCGGGGACGAACCAATGTTGTTTTGAAATGATTGTTTCAAAACAATGCCGTGCGAACATGTTGTTTCGAAACAACAGTGACTTGTTTCGAAATAACTGTTGCCTGAACCTGCTATTTTGCTTTGAGCTTTTTTACTTAATTCGAATTAACAAACTCTTATTTCAAAATAAGGTGTTATTTTGATGCAAGTTGTTTCGAAACAACCATATCGAAATAACCGCCTGTGTGTGAACACAGCCTATGATTCTCTGATTCAATGTCAGAGATGTCTCATGCAGTTTGTGATGTTGTTCTTCAAATGAGTTGTGCCTCATGGATGATGGCAAGGAATTGCTGTTTCTTGTCTGGTACATGCTTAATAAAGTCAGCCACTTTTGAGTAATTGTCCTAACTGGCTAATAAAGCAGAATAATTAGTGAATTGAAGTTGAAAGGTGGAGGACGTGTATACTTTTCTCCCTCGGAGGTCCACATTTTTGTCCTCTTCTTCATGAGGGATGGATCTGTTGTACCATTGTTTCTCTCTATAATCAACTGTCTCAATCACCAAAGAAGAGGGGGAGGTGGGGTTGAAGGGTGATCAAATATTCGGAGTTTTCTGCTGGAATATAATGTTTCTTATCTGTCCTCTTACACATTGGAGGGATAGTGGCTGGGTTTGCCAGATGTTTTCAGCAAGTTCCAGCAGCACTTCATTCATAGGGAGTGCAATTTTTGTAAACACAGATGAAGTAATTTATGCTGTGGTTCAGCAACCTGTTGCATAGGTATCTCAAAGATGTTTGCACCCCCTTTAAAGATTTCTTGGAACTGTTTGAAGTCATCTGTAAGGGTAGGCAAAGATGGTATAATGGCTTCATCCAGGGAGGCCAGGGAATTGTGGGGAGGTGAGGGCGAGGATGCAAGGAGGTGCAGTGAAAAATGGCTTATTCTCCTTCAGCCTCATCGTCACTCAAGAAGGGAACAGGAGAGGGCCTTCTGTAGCACTGTAAAGGGAGAACTGGTGCTGAAGAGGGCAGAAGCAACTTGTTGGTCAGGGACATCCTCTGATTTGGTGTTTTTTCTTCTTGGTGCTGATTCTGATGCCTCTTGTGACAGTGCCGCAATGGTTGTGTGTTTTGATGCTGCAGATTCTGTGACGGTAGTAATCGGTGCTGTGGTGGTATGTGCCACTGCAGTGCCATTTGTGGTTGTGGTACCATGGGTGTTGGTCTCAATGCTGAGGTTGTAATTCATGCCAATGATTGTGGCACAGTAGGATGAGAGGTCTTAACTGATTTGACTTGAAGGTTTAGGCTTGTCAGGTTTGCATCTTGAATCCAAAGATACAGAGAGAGGCTGTTTCTTGAGCCTAGTAGCCAATATACTTGAGGGACTGGGAGCCTCTTTAGTAGGGGTCTCAAACTCAAACCACCACGAGGGCCACATGAAGACTAGTAGGTTAGCCCAAGGGCCGCACCACTGAAACCTTTTCATACAACAATATTGCAAATATAGGTAACAATAGTGCTGTTGCAGGCTGCAGGAAATAGCTTCATGGGCTGCATATGGCCCTCAGGCCATGTGTTTGAGACCCCCTACTCTTTAGTATAGGAATTTGTCAGAGACTGAAGTGGTAATTTCTTCTTGTTTTGAGAGGAGTAGAGTTAGATGTCTCTTCATGGGGTGTGAGGCCCTAGAGTCAGTCTTTTGTTGTCCAGATTGGATGTGAGATGGAGAGACTTCTCCATTAGAAGTAATTTGAGATGTAGGTCTCTATCTTGCCTAGCCCGAGAGCTTAAGTCCTTGCAATGAGAGCACTTTTGTAATATGTGATCCTCTGAGACATTTTATACAGACAACATGTCCATCAGAAGAAGACATGGTATTGTGACAGGATTCACAAAGCTTAAAGCCAGGAGACCCCAACATGGCTCTGAGGGGGAAGAAGATAAGTGGTTGTTTTTTTTAAGTAAGGGATAAGAAGGTAAGGGAGAAATTAATTTTAGAGAATGAAAGAAAGAGTGAAAATAAGTATTGACTAGGTTGTGATGAGCAGGAGAGTTGTTAGCTCCAACTGTAACCACGGACAGTCGAGAAGAAACTGAGGTATGTGAAGGAATTCCATGGCTGAGGCCTAAAAGTGCTGAGGCCTAACAGTGTTGAGACACAGATAGCTTAGTAGGACTGGGGAGGGGGGGGAAGAGGCTGCAGTGTCTCTGTTCACTAACATGTTTGGAAGAGGGCCAGTATAAACAACTAAATGATAAGGTACAGAGTCTGTGTCTGCTCTCAAGGACAGTGCACTGAAATTTGGAGACAGAGAAGGTGTTTGGATTTGCCTGCAGATTTCTAAAAGTCAGCCCATTTGGGTCAGCTCAAGGACTAGGCCAAAGTCTGTGGCGCAGGTGAATTATGATTGGAAGTTATATGGGGATAAGGCGGGTCAAAAGAAGAGGTTGTAATTGGGGGACTTTTGGTACAAAAAGGATGGGCCCAGAACTTAATTAGCTATACAGCAATAGTTTATGCTTTGTAATATGATGTAATATGTCACTGTATAAGAATAATGTACACTATTCTCCGGGCTTTTGGGTACTTGTCCTTGGGCCTGCAGCTGTATAGAATAAAGCTCCACTCCTCACTAAGTTTGTGGCCCCCATTTACTGAGAATTCCTCTACAGGTGGTTGAGGCTGCACGCAGTCCCAAAAAGGCACCAAAGATATGGTGTGACACTGCTGCTTCATATGTGTGGCCCAGTTGAGTATGGCTTCCAAGATCTCTGAACTGTGACACGAAGATTTGCCATCACCCACAGTGGAGTACCCACAGGGACATTACTTGAAGGAGAAGCTCTCTTGCCAACAGTGTTGCCCACACCACTATCAATGCTGGTAAAACATGTCACTCAGAGGTGGTTTATTCACACTCCTGAGTATCATCAGTTATTCTGACATAAGCTATAAGGCAGACATAGCCTCAAAGAACCAACAGGTAAGATCCTATAGGAAGAAAATAGAGTTCAAAAGAAATGGCAGTTTCTCAAGAAGATAAACAGCAAACTATGCTAATATGAAGGAAAAATAGGAAGAATAGTAAGGAGCCATTATGGCTCCCTCAGGAGCTATTTAGTGACCTGGAATTCAAAAAGGACTCCTACAAAAGTGAAAACATGGACAAATTACTGAGGAGGAGAACAAAAGAATAGTACAAGCATGTAGGGACAAATCAGAAAGGCTAAGGCACCAAATGAGTTACACCTAGTAAATGACATAAAAGGCCATAAGAAGTGTGTCTACAAATACCTTAGGAGGAAGAGAAACATGAAGAAAGGTATAGGGCTCTGTTTACTGGGACCAGAGCTCTAATAATGTATGATGCTGAGAAGGCAGTCATTAATGCCCATTTTGCTTCAGTCTTCACTAAAAATGTCAGCGGTGAATAGAAGCTTAACATAATGAATATTAATGAGAAAAGGGACACAAGCCAAAACAGAGAAACAGCAGGTTGAAGAGTATTTATATAAGTTAGATTCAAATCTGCATGGCCTGAAGAAACTGACCATACTAGTGTACTTAAGGGATTATTTGAAGTAACATTGGAACCATTGATAGGCGAATAACATGAGGCTGACAGAGGCCTGATCTACATTGCCACACTGGGTCAATGGGAGACAAGTAAGCTATGTACTGTAGAATGCATATCTCCCATCAACTTACCCTCCCTTACCATGACATCTTCACTGGACTGTGCTGACAGGAAATGCTCTCTGTTTGACACTGCGTTACTCTTCTGGAGAGTGGGGGTGGAGTTACAGCACTGAATGGAAAGCACTTCCAGGATCAATTGAGCAAGTCTTCACTAGCTGCTCACTCAGTCCTGCCTGCATCAATCCATGGAAACCAACACAGCAATTTCAGTACAGATGCACCATTAGAGCTTGTCTGCACTTATAGCACGGCAGGGGCACTGGGGTAGCTGCACTGCTGTAGCACTTTGTGAGGGTGTACCTATGCAAATAGGAGAGCCTTTCCTGTCAGCACAGATACTTCACCTCCCTGGGAGGTGGTAGCGATGTTAACAGAGAAGCCCTCCTGGTGATGTAGCACTGTTTACACGGGGAGTTCAGTTGGTATATCTGCATTACTCAGTGGTGTGGCTTACCCCTGAGCAAGGTAGTTATATTGCCATACATTTGTAGTGTAGATCAGGACTAAAACTGCCTGCACATAAATTTTTGCTGAAAAGTCATAGTAGGCTGAGAAATCTGGTTTTTCAGTTAGAATTGCTAGGCTGGGGATTAATGACCTGCAATTAGTGAGTTCCAAGGCCCTACTGAAGAAGAAAGCAAAGGTATCTTTTTTCTTTTTTTTATTTACACCACTTGAACCTAAATTCTTAAGCAGAACCTAAATTCTTAACCGAATGCTATACAATACATATACCAGGGGTCTCAAATACATGGCCTGTGGACCGCATGTGGCCCCTAAAGCTATTTCCTGTGGCCCATAATGACACCATTGTTACCAATATTTGCACTATTGTTCTATGGAAAGGTTTCAGTGGTGTGGCCCTTAGGCTAATGTACTAGTCCTTATGTGGTCCTGCACTGGTCCTCATTCAGCCCTCGTGGTGACTTGAGTTTGAAATCCCGACATATATATTAACCATCTCTATTTTAATCAATTTTCAAACAATTAGTGACCTCACTTTCTGTACAGGGTAACCCATACAGCACATGAATATTCTCCTTTAGCTACTGGTTGTTGTTTTTGATATAAGCAGCTCCAGTTAGGTAGAAGTTCTATCATTTTCCTGTTCTAATGGCTCAGTTATTTGGCATTAAGCCTGACATCTTTTGAAGTCTTGTTATCTTGTAAAAGCAGAACAGCAACACATATGGTTCAGTTTCCCAGTACACGAGTCACAAGATTCACAACTCAGAGTTATAACTGGCAAAGGAATGTTGAAACCCTATTAAAATGATAATAAAATAATTTATCAGTGCTTACAACAAAAAGGTCTTTCTACTTATTAATTCACAGGCTCTGGGAATTGTATTTGTTAGTTAACTACATTCTGCAGAACATGCTATTTTGGATATGACCTATAAAAAGGGGAAGCAGAGAACAGAACAGCCATGGACCCTCCTGCCTTTAACCTTCTAATAAAAAATGATTTCTTGGGAGCATACTGCATTAAAAACAAAGTACGATGAGACTTTTGCCACCAATGCCTAACTGTTTTAAATGCCCAGAGTGTGAGCAAGAAGTCCTCTTTTCTGTCTGAACATCTATGTTCTTTAAACTATAATTTTCCAATGGCCCACTGGCTAGTCTATCCTATTCTGGTGAACATTTTAGTTGGGGCACCACCTCAGTGGTCAAATACCTATTATGCTCTAGGGTGCAGAATTTGATTCCTCAACTGGACAGCAAGGGCTGAAGAAGGCTACAAGACCAACTAGCTTAGCTCCCAGGCAACAGAGAGCTTGATTTCATTATGTCACTGTAGCAATTCCTTTTTGTGGATTTGTGGAGCAGCAGTGAAGAATTCCAGAAGCAGCTGCATCTTTTTGAACAAGTGGAAGAACATGGTAATGCTGTTGAGCATGACTGATGATCAACATGGTAAGACTCCTTTTTCATCCCCAAAGGAAACTTTAAAGGAAGAATTAAAGGACCCTCAGCCAGATATTCAGCTGGTAAGCCTGAGGATCTATCCCTCAGAGTATTACCCTCTTTTTAAATCTTCTCCAGAATCAACACCAGAAAATATTTTTCATATGTAGAAGCTGGGTTTCACTTTGTGGATCACTAAATACACAATTAGTTATTAAACTTCTCTTGTCAGATATACATAAAGCATCCTTCCCTGAGCTACGTACAGTGAGGTCTACCTATGTTATAAGATACCACACAGATTCTTCAAAAAGGAGCGACAGCTTTACAGAATGCCACTATAATGATCAGGTCAGAATAACAAATTATTTAAAGTGCTAGAGAGTGAATGCAGTCAATATGTGCTTACATAAATCAACAATCAAACCACCAAAATGATCACCGCATTTCCACATAATAAACTAGAACGCATCTAATGAATGCCAGAAAGTGACTGAAACCATAGTCAGTTTAGAGCTAGGGTGAAAATCACTATCCTATACAATCACAACACTGCAAGAGAGCACTTGTTCTGAAAAGTGGACTCAGTTAAGCTTGTCTTGACTGGACACATACTTATTGGAACAGTTTTGCTTTCTTTCATTTAAAAACTATTACAATAACCTTGAAACAAAACATCAGTGAGAAAACCAAGAATTCTCATTTTTAAATTTTTGGAAAAGGGGAATGGAGAGACCACACATTAAGACAACATTGGTTTTAGTCAGGGTGAAACCAGCCTAGAGAAAAAATTAGGAGCTCTCTTTCCACAGCATTCCCATCTCTTGCCGGTCTGGGGAGCTCACTGAATCCAAAGTCTCATGTAACATCACGGTCTACTTATCATCAGGCTAGCTACCCAGATTTGCCTTGTTTTAAAAAAAAATGTTTTTCCTTTCTGGTCTAAGCAAACCTATAGCAATGGTTCCCAACCTTTTCAGTAATATGGCCTGCTTCAATGAAGTAAACAATGGCACACCCACCTTTTTTCAGATGAATCAATTGCTCATAAATGTCACATTTACTATGGTTACGGTTGTACTAGAGAGGTTTGCAACATAGTGCATACAACAAGCTAAAGAAGGATCAAATGCACAAATGTTACAAATCCACCAAAAAAAACCCCCAACATGTTATCTCAGTTTTGCCCTTTGGCCACCTTTGTTTAGAATGTTCACATTTTAATAGCAAAAGACCAACACCTTGCTTTTAATTTGATGATTAATTTTCATGAGTTTTGTGAGTTGTAACTTTGTTTGGATAGAATATTGTTTAAGATGAAACAATGTTTGCTTTGCATTGATTTTCGTTACTGTTGAACAAAACTTCATGGCACATTTAGACAGGTCTCATGGCACACCACTGTGCCGTGGCACGCTGGTTGAAAACTACTGCGACATGAGATCCATTTGCAAGATGCTGAGCAGCATCCTTGTTTTTCATTAACATTACTGGGAATTAAGGGAGTTCAGCTACTCACAGGAGTGCTCTGCAATTACCCTCTGGAGATGCTACCTGTCTGTCTACTTGTCATCTTCAGGATATGAGGTGCCTTTTATTCCTATGAAGAAATTTACCCCAGCTCCAGAGATCAGCTTTGCTTGTGACTGAAAACTATGCTGCGCATCTCTGCATAATTTAAGTTGAAGAGATTTTCTTTTCCATATCTCAAACTCAACCCATCTCCTTTCCCTAATCACAAGAGACTATCATTGCAGCTATTTTTAGCATCTCACAAAGCAAAAATACCAAGACAGCCAGAGATATCCAGAATCAAAAATAGCAGCAGCAGCAGAACAGTCATAAAAACAAATGAAGCAGTCTGCTTATATGCATCTCTCTGTCTGTAATATATTAGCTTCTGTTTCACCAAGGTTTCCATCCCCTTTGGCCAATCTTCCATTCAAGTAATGATCCAGAACATGAAGGAAAAAAAAAAGAAATACTGAGCAGCACATCCTGTACTTCCTCAGCAGGAATCTCTCTGCTTGGTGAATGTTACCCAGAAAGATGTTATCCGCATGTCGGGTGCATGTATGAAAGATTCACCAAGATGCAAGGAATAGCTACCAGAGTCTGAACTGGCAATGCAGTCAGTTATTTCCCTTATGGCCTTATTATTAGAGAGATTAGTATTTAGAAATCAAACTGATGATACCCTATGCAGCTTCAATAATTTTTTACATTTTTATAGAAGAAAGTAATTGGCTGCTAGTATCTTAAAATGGGCTCAGTAAGTTAAGGGCAGGATACTTCCCTCCGCTTCTCTGTCAGTTACTCCATTGTCACTCCACTCACCAAGGGCAGACCACTTACACATCATACTTGATTCTTCTTTCCATTCCTCACCTCCTCCCCAAAAATTCTAGTGATTGTAAAATCCTGTTAATTGTTCACCCTCAACACTGCCCAAATATGTCTTTTCCTTTCCTATTTCCAAAAAATGTGCTGGTATCTTAGTCATTTTCCACTTCAGCTACTGAAATCTACCTCCCTCCTTCTTGCCTGAAACTTCTGACTTCACTCCACTCCAGCTCACCCAAAGCCATGTTGACCACCACTCTGACCACATAGCTCTCTCCTCATCAAATCCCTTCATTGCTTCTTATCTTCTGTATCAGGCTTAAGCACAATCACTATTTTGGTTTTTCTGATCATTCTCTGTGTACCTGTGCCAGATAGGGGTGCCATGGACACCTAAGTAGGAAAATAGGACAGATTGTTTTGTTGATGTCTTGTTAAGGGCCACATGGCTCTGATCTTGGGACTTTGTTCAACCCAACTGTTTACAGTTTCTGAGTGCCAGTCATTCCTTCATGGTGAGTAGCAGGGCTGAACTAAGCAGGGAGACTTTGCATTAAAAAAAAAATCATTTGCTAAGAGAACCTGAGAGCAGCAAACAGAGACAGCTAACAAGGGAGTTTTAAATGGTGTTTGTAAGAGGAATATAGGAGGCTTTCCTTCCAGGTGCAGCTCTATGTTCATCTCCATTATGGCTACCATTGGACTAGTGGTTGATACTTGCAATACATATTCTATTTTTCTTTCCTTCCTGAAGTTAGAAGGGACTTACCTCTATATGAAATGCAGGTTAGCACATGTGCTAGAAAAAAAAAAGATGGGTGGATTGGAAAGGCAGGTTCAGATGCTGCAAAGAATCAAAGAATTTGAGGGGCTCCTATACAACCAGGTCTGGGAAATGTCAGTATCCCAGGTTCAAAGAAAAATGAAACTGACCACCATGTTGTTGGAGACATAGGAACTCAGAGAAGAGGGGTGGCAATCTGTAACCAACAAAGGCAAGAGGTGAAGCAAGAACTCCATGTGGTTAGAGATAGTTGAAGATAGGTATGCTGGGGCCTCCAGAGAAAAGCATCAGGAACAATTCCAAACAGCAAGAAGTTTCCAACTGATACAAAGTCCTCAACATGGAAACTATGGAAGCTCTCTCGGATGATCCAGTTGACCCAAGAGCCCAGCCAAATGTACACGGCTCATCTGTGGATGCCTCCTCTGCCTAATCTGTAAGAAAATGAAGCTTACCTGTCAGGAGGCCTCTAATAGGTCATGGATGGCTGATGATCCTTTTTGGGAATTCTATACCAAGAAGAACAAAGAAAACATTTTGCAAGAGCCAAGAGAGCAACAAGTATAACCCTCTCTACCTCAAGGTAGCACCCTGGAACCCCCATGTTCATCACAGTCATGTGATTGATATGTTTTGTATAATGCAGTGAGCAGACAGGGAGGTGGGGAGGCAGGCTTTCCCCTGTCCAACCCTGCAGACTCTGCAACACCTTCCTTTCCCCCTGCCCCATGGACTCCCCTTTGCCACACTGGCTCCTGGAGCCCCTTCCCCAACTGTTCAACTTCCAGACCCCCTTCCCTTTCATTTCCCCTATGTGTGCTGGTAGGCAATCAATCAGTCTCAGTCACAGGCAGGCTGGGCTCCTGCCTCCCGACCTCCCTGTCCGCTCACTGTCAGTCATTCAGCATGCTGGCCTTTGGCTAGGCTCAGTCCTGGCTAGCCTTTGGTTGACTCATTCTCCACATGGGCCTTAGCCACTTTTTCCTTTTTGTATTTTTGATTCATACACTGTCAATCAGATTAGCATGCTGACTGACAGTGAACACGTGGGGTAGGGAGCGGTTCAGTGTGGTGGCTTTCTGGGACCCTGGCCCAGCCTGCTGTGACTGAGACTCTGATTGGTTGGCAGACCACAGTAAAGCTGAGCCAGGACTGGTTGGAGCCCTTCCTTTGTTTCCCTGTGCTGTGACTCAGATCATGTGACTGAGCCTCAGTGTCCATGTGTGCCCCTGGCCCTGCTCTGCTCTGCCACTGTGTTTGTTGATGGCTGCTGCAGATAATAGCTCCCAGGCATAGACCAGGCAGCAGCTCCATGGGCCGGATAAGCTCCCTAGGTGTGCTGGATCTGGGCTGCAAGGTTGACAACCTTGACGTAGGCACTGGAGACTGCCTGACTAATGAAGTCTGCCTGACCTGACCACATCACAGGAAGGATCTTTGCAGCAGCTGGAAGCATAAAAGAGAGGCAATGATATCACTTGGCCTCTCTCTCTGTCCCCATATCAACACCTGGAAGAATACTGGAAGACCAAGACTTTGAACAAGGGAAGACTGGTCCTAAGCTGGAAGGTGGGCCAATTTATATATTGAGGAACTGTAAACTATCTGTTGGGTAAGAAAAGGATTCAAATCTTGCTTAGTTTGGTTAAGTTAGAATTTAGACTGAGAATTCATTTATTTCTTAGATAATCAAATTTTATCTCTATTCCTGCTACTTATAGAATGGATTTATTAACTATAGAAAGATAAATGTTAAGTGTTTCTATTTTAACTAAAACTGTGATTTTGGTTGAAGTGCTTGGGAAATCTCAGCTCTGCTTACAAAAGTAAGTGTATTTCCATTTCACACTTGAGTAAATGGTGAACTAACTAATGAGCTTACACTGGCTTGGCTTCTGATCAGTACTAGATGGTATAATTCTGAAGTGTAGAGCTGGAGCTAGGGGAGGTTGGCTGAAGCCCCTCTATTGATGGTTCATGAATGGCTGAGAGATCATTCATGTAAAGTAGTTAGATACGGCCTTGCCGGTGTCAGTGCAATGCCTGCCAGAGACTTGTAGCTTGACATTAGAATCACAGTGTGAGGGACCGCCTAGAGGGGTGAGTTTGGAGGCCCCATTATCCAGGTTGTATCCCAAGACCCTGTCACAGATGACGTGCTGTCTTCCTGGAGCCAATACATGCTACATCATGCTAAGATTGGGTAGGCTTTTGAGGCTGATAGGGGGCGGTTCACATAGGCAATAATAGCACTGTGTTGGCAGGGGATTTCTCATAGATAATACAGAACTTTGGAAGGTTGCTGAAGAACAACCACCAAGTCAGCTTCTTGGAGACTACTTGTGGGACAGGAACAAAGGAAAACAGAAGGCAGAAGATTCTGCAAGTGAACCATTGGTGACATAAATGGTATAGGTAAGAGGATTTTGATTTTCTGGAAGGTTGGTCCCCCTTCACTGGTAAGAGAGGCTGTATAGTTTGGATGTCCTCCATTTTAGCAGAAGGGGAAAAGAAAACTTCTAGGGGAAAGGCTAACTAGACTAGTAAGAAGGGCACTAAATTAACAACAATAAGAGTAAAAGAGGAAAGAAAGGAACACTCACCACAAAAACAATCTAGATGTTGCGAATAAAATTAATCTAGGAACCAAATGACATGCAGAGAGTGAATTCTTTAGGTGCCTGTAACTAGTGGTAGAAGACCAAGTAACAAACAAGAGGAATTAGACTTACTGCTTAATGAGCAAAATTCTATCTACACAGTATTACCCAAACCTGGAGGTATGATTGGAATGTTTAAAATCAATTATTATAACTTATTTAGCATAGATCGGGTGAGCAAATGAGAGTGGCACTATGTCAAAAATGCATTGGAATTAATATGCAAATTAGATTGTGTGAAAGCAGGATTAAATCGAGGCTATGACTTCTTTTCCCATTACAACAGGTAATTTGACTTCAGCCTTCCCAGGGTTTGAAACTTAACAACTGCTCTGATTTGCTGTTACTGTATGACCTGATCCCATGTTTTACACTCCCTTGCATTTATTTTCATTCCATTCTGTACGTTCTCCTATCTTCGAAGCATCTGACAAAGTGGGATTTTTCTCTCACCAAAGCTCATGTGACAAATAAATCTGTTAGTCTTAAATGCCACAGCTCTCCTTGTTTGTTTGTTTGTTTGTTTGTTTTTTTTGCTGGACTAGACTAACACAGCTGCCCCTTTGGAACTATATAAAAAATGGCCTCAGTCCAAGTCATTGTTAATTTGGAAGAATTAACGTCAAACAAAATTACCTTAAAACATCTGGATCATTGTCCTAACTGATAAAATGCCAAGTTTTTGCTAACTGGTGTCTGTTACAGCCCATCATATCACACACAGGAAAAGTATCATGCTGCCAGTATTAAAACAGCCTTAGACTTTCTAAATAATATAGAAGATAATTTCTTGTCAAAAAAAATCACTGCATCCAGCATGGGGGAATTCTGTATCAGACCTCATTTTGACAGATAAAGAGGAGCTAATCACTAAATTAACTCTTTCTGTCTCCCTCCCTCCCTCCATACTTGTGTCCCAAAAAATTGAACTGACTTAGGGGAGAGGTGAAATGATTAGGCAATAAATATCAATATATAACAAACTGAAGAAAGGGAAAGTGGATAGGACTGAATGTCAGTCAGAAGTGAGGAATTCTGGAGAACTGCTAAGCAAAGCAAAAGATCACAAAAACAAATCTACAGTGAGTGTTAAGAAAAACAAAAAGGGGCTTATTAAGTATACTAGAAACAAAAATATCCTATAATTGGTATTGCTCCATTACTCCACAAAAATGGGAGAATCATCACTAATGAAATGTTCAATAACTATTTCAGGTCTGCATTTGGGAAACAACCAGATGATGCTGTCCTATCAGATGACAACAACTCTCTTTCTTTTCTATTAGTTAAACATCCTCCTGAGATACAACAGCTATAGACACTGGACATTTTAAAATCAGCAACTGCAGATAACTTGCATCCAAGGGTGTGTTCACACAGCATTCTTATTTCAAAACAACAAGGTTGTTTCAAAATAAGAAATGTCATGGCCACAAGATGCATGGCCATTTCGAAACAAGGAAACCCCTTGTTTCGAAATGGGAGCCATTCTGTCGAAATGGCTTAAACCTCATTTCCTACCGAAACAAGGTTGTTTTGAAACCAGGGGTTTTGAAACAACCCTGCGCGGACATGTTGTTTCGGAACAAAGTGTTCTGAAACAACATTTGACCTTCCTCCCAGGGTGCTAAGCACCCTGGGAGGAAGGGCTACCCCCTCAGCACCCTGGCCAGGGAGCCCTCAGCACCCTGGCCAGGGTGCTGAGGGCTGTCCTCTGGCCGGCAGAGCGGGGCTGCAGGCACCCGCAGAGTGAGGCGCGTGGCTGCACTTCACCCTGTGGGTGTCTGCAGCCCCCTGCAAATACCCACGGGCTGAGAAGTGGCTGCACTTCACCCCGCAGGTGCCTGCAGCCCCCCGCACACACCCACAGGGTGAGGCGCGTGGCTCCGCTTCACCCTGCAGGTGCCTGCAGCCCCCTCCCCAAGTGAAATAGCACTGTGGACATGCTATTTCGCTCCCTTACTTCAAGGACACTGTTTTTGACCTTCGAAATAAGGTGTTTCAAAATAACTCTTTATTTCAAAACAGCTTGTTTTGAAACGTCTTGTTTTGAAACAAGTCCTCTATGTGTGAACATAGCCCAAGAGTTTTAAAAGATCTGTCTGATGAGGACGGCTAACTTTTTAAAGTTTTTCCGCAAGTCTTGGAACCCTGGGTAAGTTCCAGAATTTAATGCTATGCCACTATTTTAAAAGAGTAAATGTGGCAACCTAGGTACTTTCATGACCAACCTGACATTGATCCTGAATCAGACAATGAAGTAGCTGCTGCAGGACTCCATTAATAAAGAACTAAAAGCTGGTAATATAATTAATGCCAATTAACATGGGTTTATGGAAAATAGATAATACTGCACTAACTTGATCTCTTCTCCCCCCAACTTCCAAGACCAGAAGAGATTATTGTGATCATTGTATGCCCAGTCTGACTCAGATTATAAAACTGCTCCAAAATAATTTCTTTTGAACTAAACCAGATCTTTTAGAAAAAACATCCAGTCATGATTTATAAATTGCCAGTGATTAAGAAGTCACCAAAATTATTTCATTTGTTAATTACTCTCACTGTAAAATTTTGCAGCTTTTTTCCAGTCTCTGTCTAGCCAGGGGTTTCGCTGGAGACAGGCACATGGGGCCTGTGCCCCGAATTCTGGCACCAGTGCCCGGGTCCCGCAGGGCCCCACCTCTCCCAGTGTCTGGTCCAATGGGGCTGGAGATCCGGGGCCCAGCCTCCTACGGCTGCTGTGGCTGCTCCTGGCCCCATCCCTGGCTTAGGATCCCGGGTCTAGCCACCCGTGGCCACTCCTGGCCCTGTCCCCAGCTGGAGGGGTGGCCTGTGGGTGGGGGCGGAGCCTAGGCCATTGCCCTGGGTCCTTCCCCGGGGTAGTGACACTCCTGTGTTTAGCTTCAACTTCTAGCCAGTGAGTCATATTATATCTTTCTATATTATACTGAAGAGCCCATTATTAAATTAAATGTTCCATATGTAACAAAAAAACAAGGAGTCTTGTGGCACTTAAAGGCTAACAGATTTATTTATCACATGAGCTTTCATGGGAAAAAAATCCCACTTCGTCGGACACTTTGAAGAGGGGGAACTTACAGAATTGGATGAAAATGAATGCAGGGGAGTGTAAGACATGGGATCAGGTCATACTGCAACAGCAAATCAGAGCCTTTGTAAGGATTCAAACTCTAGGAAACAGCACACAAAGTGAGGGTGAAGTCAAAAAACCTGTTATAATGTGAAAAGAATCCATACTCATGATTCAGCTCTGCTCTCACACAATCTAATCTGCATATTTTTTGAATTTTGGCTGTTTCTCTTTGAAGTCTTGATGTCCCATTGATTTTCTTGAGGCCCATCATTAACAAATCATCAATGGAGTGATTAGGAAGATAAAAGTGCTCAGCAACTGGATTTTTTTTGTGCGTGTGTGTTGTGATTTCTGATGTTAGTTTTGTATGCATTTATTCTTTCCTTCTTTCAATTACCATGCCTACTCAAGAATCTACCTAAGGCAGCACAGGAACCAATAACGGCAGACAGACCACCAGAACTCCAGCCAAGAATATTCTATCTGCTACCTAAATCCATAAAAAAGGAAACTCTTGATGCCCCATCATCTCAGGCATTGGCACTCTTACAGCAGGCTTATCTGGCTATGTGGACTCCCTCCTCAGACCATATGTTCCGCCCCCCGCCCCACTTCCTGCTGGGCCCAGGTGGTGCTTGCAGCCTGGACCTGGTCTTGGGCCTGTGTCCCCTCTCACCAGCTGGCCAGTGTCACAGTGTCCCGCTCCTTGGCTGAGTTGGTGATGCAGGTAAGGAGGCTGGGGCAGTGTTTGGGTACAGGCGGACAGCTTGAAGGGAAAGCATGGGGGGGGTGGGAAGAATGGGTTGGGATGGTGGGCTAGGGAGGTTGGGAGGAGCTTGGGGGCTGAAAGGGGTGGCGTGAAGATGGGGGACTGGGGGGCAGGGGGTTAGGAGGGCTGGAGTGGGGGCATGGGGGCAGGAAGCTTAAGGAATGGGGATTGGGGCTGAGGAGGACATGAGGAAGGAGGGATCTGATGTGGGGCAGTAGCTGGGGAGGGGAGACAGGCATTTGTCTGGCAGTAGCTGGGGTGGGGCAGGCATTTGTGGGGGGCAACAGCTGGGGTGTGGGGTAGTACTTGGGGTGGGGGGGGCAGGCATTTTGGGAGGGCAGGAGCCAGGGTGGGTGAAAGGGGCCTGGACCTGTGTGAAAGGGGGCCTGGACCTGCATGAAGGGGGCCTGCAAATTTAGGAGGGTTCTGGGGCCGCAAAATTATACTTTAACCCCTATTTGTAAAGATTCAAACACTGGGGAACAGCATATAGAGGAAGATGAGGTCAAATCACCTGTTGTAATGAGAGAAAAATACAATGTCCTTATTAAGTCCTGAGGCAATGCAACCGAATTTGCATAAAATTCAATCTCAGCAGCTGCTCTTTGAAGCCTTGATCTGGTATTCATCTGTCTGAGCACAGCAATTAGCATATCATTAATTGAGTGATCATGAAGATTGAAATGCTGACCCACTGGTTTTACAATGGGCACAAATCTGACATCAGAAACCACCACATTCTAAAACCAATGGGTTTAAAACCCACTGCTGCCCAGTGGGTCTAAAACCAGTGGATCAGTATTTCAGTCTTCAGACAGACTTGAGTTGCTGGCTGCTTTCAGCTGGTCTTCTGATTTTCCAAAAAGGCCCTGTCAGTCCCAGGGTCCTGACTCCTCTTTAGGCCTTCCCTGCTCTCCTGGCATGGGGAGTGGGTTAGCTAAAAAGACCAACAAACTTTTAGTAACGGACCAGATGGCCCCTCACATTACAAAGGTAGATTTTTTACTACCCTTGAGTGTGCTTGCAATTTTCACTGCTGCTGCTGATTGTATAATAATTGTATGGATGGAGTATGTCCATTTCCAGGGCTGCCATTCTGGCAGTTGTCATGTGAAGAAATTAATATCCATATAATTAAAAAACATGAACTAAAGAAGCTCAGATTGTCCATGTACCAGATGACCAGGAACAGGTAATAAAAGGCAACAGCCATACTTCCTGCCAGCAGAGTCCTTAAGAGCAACATAAATGTGCATTAACTAGAAACAGAGGAAAATAAACTTCTCCTCCTCTCCTCTGAAAATGGGGACTTATGCTACTAGGCAACAGCTTAGGGCAATGGTCCTTTCTTCTCTTCAAAGGTGAATTTTACTTAGTGTCCATGGCAGCCCACTCTGTCACCCTGACACTGCCCAAATCATATAAAACATGTCCTGATTTACTTGAAAATAAAATGTTTCTCTTGAGTTAAAAATGGAAAAACTAGCAGTGCCATATTTTATGGTTCTAAATCCTTTTCTTCCAAGAAGGCTCCCTAAGTGGTCTACTAACTACCCACAGCACCACTGCAAAACAGTGTAACTAAACCTATTGTTCAAAGCACCAACTAGTCAATAATCAAATAGTGAAGAACAAACACCTGAAGAGTGTGTCTGTGTGTGGGGTGGGGGTGGGGGATTATTTTTTATAAAGCCAGGACGCAAACCCCCTGTTGTTACAAAATGGGATTTATGTCTTGATTCAGCTGCTCATCCCTACTCAGTAAAAAACTCAGACACATGCTTGAGCACTTGCCTATGTACTTTAAGCCTGTGCTTAATTACTTTGCTAAACAGAGATGAAATTAAACAATTGCTTAAGTGTATTGCTGAACTAGGACATTACTTTCCACAGTGTCCAGACAGGACCTCATTTTAAAAAAATCAAATCTGAATAATGTACACACAATAAAGAAGATACTTATCTACTTTGGAAGGATTTATCTACTTTGGAAGGATTAAAGACTGAGTCCAGCTAGCTGAAGCACAAATCTGTCCTTCTAGGGAAAGTTGGCAGGTATTGCAAAGCTAGACCCCAGATAGCTAAGCTAGCCCTCTTTGCATATTGGTTTTTATTTTGGGGGAATTCTCTTCATGAAAACAATATGTGACAAGGTATGTAAAGTGCACACAAGAACTGAAGAGGTTAAGAAGCAATTCATGGTTCAGGCAGCCCTGGCCATCCCTACCTGCATCCATTAGTTGGATAATGAGACCTAGGACGTGGCCTAGGGAGGTAGAGTTAAGACAATTCTAGCTGCTGTATCTTGTTAGTGCTCACAGAGCTACTGGAGCCAGGAAAGTGGGATGGCATGAGCTCTCATACTAATCACTTGATATGGAGAGTATGAAAACTCTCTGTTTCATACGCTGCTTGAGGAAACCTGGGGAGGGTGAAGACTTTGCTAACATCACAGCGGGGTCTGAACACAAGCAGGAGCGGCTAAACAGTCTGATGGTGTTCCTTCCACTTTCAGAAGCGCATAGGACCAGTATCTTCCTTGGGACTCTATTACTATGGAGAGGGATTCTGCTAATTGTAGAACTTATCACACCCATCAGAAGGCAGATCACCATCAGATGTGATAGTGACCAGTGAGAGAGACTGGAGTTGGGACAAGTAGAGACCTAATGCCCTAACCACTACATGGTACCTCTAGTGAGCATCTCCCATGACAACCTAGTGGAGAATGATGGCACTTGTCCCAAGTTTGCTGTAAAACCACAAGGAAAAAAAGTTTGTGGCTATACACAAACTCTTGAAGTGGCTGATGGACAGCCTGCAACAACAGTTGGCCCAATAGCTGCAGCAATAAAGTAACTATACTGACAAATTGCCACGCAGCAACAACAGCAAGAAGCTAAGCTACAGCAGCTTATCCAGGAGTTGGTGGCTCAACAGATAGAGCAGCAGCAACAACAGCAGGTGGTGACCCTTTTACAATCACTCAGCGTAAGCAGAGATGTCGCAGTCAGGACACTAACCTCACCTCAGTCCAAACTTCCAGTAAAACTCACACGGATGGGGCCAGAGAATGATGCTGTTTTTCACTGTTGAGAGGGTCACCACTGGTTTGATGGCCACCTGAATGCTGGCTTATTTTGCTGGCACCTCATTTAACCAGGGTGGCTCAAGCAACTTATCAGAACCTTGATGCCACAGATGCACAAGAATATGCAGAGCCCATTTTAGACATCTTCGATAGCATGGCTGAGGTCCACCAACAAGATAGATTTCCACTTGGAGTGGTGGTGGGGGGCGATCTTGAGCAGTGTCCTGGAGCTTTAAATAGTATCTTTGGCAATAGCTCCAATCCAAAAAGCTAACTGTGGAAAGGGTGGCTGAGCAGGCTGCGCTGGAGCAAGCCTTGCAGATTGTCCCAGCTGATGGATGGGAGTGGGCTTTTGCAATGCAAGAAGCTCTTAGAAAATTCTATGGTGGCTACAGAAACACTCAAGCCTGAAGATGTTCATTCCAGGGAATTGCATACTAGAGTTCTACAGGCCTGGTGAGAAGGATAGCTTCTAGGGCTATGTCTACACTAGCAAATTAGTCTGGATTAGGAGGCTTAAAGCTGGACTAATTTGGTCCCTGTCTACACTAGGCTTTGCCTAGTTCGAACTAAAAAAGCTTAGGTCAAATTAGTTAGGTCAAGAAGTAAAATCAAACTAAGTGCTTAGTTCAAACTTAGTTCGAACTTTAGTTCAAATCAGTGTGATGTAGCCATGCTAATTCAAACTAAATAAATTCAGCAGAAGTGGTTAGTTCAAACTAGCTGCATTTTTTAGTTCAAACTGACTTTTAGTTCGAACTAGCTGCACTTTTTAAATTCAGACTAAAAAGTTAGTTTGAACTAAAAAACGCAGCTAGTTCAAACTAAAAAGGTGTGGTTAGTTCTCACTAACCAGAAACTGTTTAGTTCAGTCTAAGGAAGTCGGAACTAAGCTTCCTGGTGCAGACAGCCTAGGAAACTAATTTCTAAGCCCAGTCCCCCAGCTGTTCCACAGCTACAGGAAGACCCTGGAAGCCTGCTCTCTCAGGAAATAAACTGACCTAAAGGGAAGGCCTCAGTTGGACCCCCAGCTTCCTCTAGGGCAGTGAAGGAACAGGACAAATCTCTGGACTGGAAGGTGTTTTTGAGTTTTCTCAGAGTTGCCAGGATGCACTCACCTAGCCTACTGAGTCAGACAAAACTGAAAAGCTTGCAATTGCTACCACAGAAAATGTTGCAAATAGTCCACCAAGAACTGTCTGCCATGTTGGATTTAAAGGTGGATGAGGAAACCCACAGCAACTAGATGAGTCCCATTGCATTTGTGCTAAAACACAAATCAAGCCAGTTCTGCATTGATTTCTGGAAAGTAAATGTAATATCAAAATTTGATGTCTACCTTTGCCTGGAGTGGCTGAGCTGCTGGACAGCTTAGGGGCCACCGAATATATATTATCTCTTGATCTGATGAAGGGGGTTTGCAGCTTACTATGACAACCAAATCACAATAGGAAGCCACGTTGTCCATCCCATGTAGCCTCTAGCAGTTTAAGACCCTTGTAAATTAGAGCTCAAGGGGCATGACCACATACCAAAGCCTGCAGAAATGTGTACTTTGGTGCCATGAACATTATCCTGAAGCATTCATTGACGATATTGTATAGTTCTGAGAGAGAAGATCACTTAAGATAAATATGCATTGTCCTGCAAGCTCTCAAAGAGGAAAGGCTAAAGGCCAACCCTGCCAAATGTGTTGGGCAGTTGCTTACTTCAGCTATATCGTAGGGGTGCTGGGTCTCTGAGGCTGTTGATTGACAAAGCAGAAGCCTTGGAGTAATGCCGCTATCAACCAGAAAAAATGTAAATGTATGACTCCCTGAACATTACTGGTTACTATAGTTGCTTTGTACCCAAGCTTTGTCACCACTGTGGCCCTCCTGATGGGGCAGGCAAAAAAAAGAAAAAGCATTTCAAAGGCACCCTCAAAGCCAATATGAAGAAATGCAAATTTAATACAAACTCATGGGAAACCCAACCCTGCAACCAACCAAAATGGAAAAGGACATTGTTTCAAGGATCCCAATATTCTGAAATTCATTTAAGAACAAGAACTGGAGAATGGGAAAGGAGGAGAGAACATGTCACAGCCTGATTCAGCAATCCATATCTGCCCCTTGTATCAGGAAATATCTTTCCCCAGCTGTTTGGCAAGATCTGTATAACCTGGATCAGTGTCATTAGACACCTGTGGATCCACCAGCAATAACTGCATATCCTTTTATGGAAGACAATCATCCTCAAACTGAGGGAAAATTGACAATCTTCTTTGGGACCCTGTTACCCCAGAGGGCTGCTGGTTCAGACCAGGTGTCAAAACTATTAGGCTTGCCTAGACTGGTAGTGGCAGAAAGTCTTTACCTGTTTACTATCTTGTCTCCAGCAGTGGGTTATCTTTGGAGTCCAGGTGGACACTTATCCAGCCTTGTCTCTTACCACATAACTGTCCCTTCAATCCCTTTGTAAATGATGGATATCACTTGGAAACTCCCTTTCTTTGCATCTTTCACAATGGCCTCTGCATTTTCTTCATTGTGCCTCTTCTGAATGCAATCTGCTCCCTGAGTTGTCCACAAGGCCCCGGTCTCTTCAAAAAAAAAAGCACAACTGATTATGGTAAGGGAATGAAGGATCATTTACTTATCTTGCAAAAATAAAAATAAAATAAAAAAGAACCACAAACTAACCCCAAAGAGCAAGGAAAATCGTGTATGATAAAATCTGTGCTATACTTGTGGCCTGTTGGGAGCACCAACACTATGACAAAAACATCTGTTCTTGATTTCTAAAAGCACGTTTAAGATTTGTTTAGCCTTCAAAATGTTTGCAAGTTTAAATAAAGCTATAGCTGTTCTCATCAGCCTCAATATGCTAAGCTATTTTAAAATAAGCAGGAGAAACTTACCACAGAAAATCTTGCCATGTATGTAACACTTAGAACTTTAAAACTACTAAACTAATTTCCGAAACTTAGGTTGGTCTTTACAGCTCTGTGATGTCTGTATAATAACACATCTTTGAACAAAATCAATTCACGTTATTATTGAGTTATACAGGAACAAATTCTCTCGTTGGAACACATTGAACAAGGGTTTGGTTTTGCCTTTGTTCTTACAACCTGGCTGAACAGATTTTGGTGAAACCTTCCAAAACAATCTACCTCTGGCAGGATACCAAGCATGTGACTGATAAGGGATGATGGAGGCCTCTATTTCAACCATAGTGATAGCAATCACCCCACAATAGTGCAAACAAATGGATGAATTAATGCCTTAACTGGGGATTGGAGAATTTTTTGTTATAATATTTTTAGAAATATCTGATCTTCACACTATCCTTGAAAAAATACATAGCAATAGGGGTAAATAATGCCAAATGATGCTCTGTTTTTACTCTACAATGAGCTGTGTAGTTGAGAGGAAGATGGTCTCAGTGAAGAACTAGGGTGAATATGTGGATATGTAACTTTTCCCAAACTCAGTGCTCCTCTTCTTTGTTTCACTGCTAATTCAGATTACCTCTGCAGTAGCCCTAGTCATGTGACCCCCTCAAACTGGGGACCGTTAAGCTAATGTGAATGGGTACTGCCTATTCACTACTGCAGGGAATTCTAGGTCTGTCTAAGGGTCATCAGCTTGCTTCTAATAGTTAGCCTGAAGACAATGTAAATTCCACTACTTATTTTAGTTTGATGAATTGCTGAGGTCTCTTTTAAATTGTTTCAGAGATGCCTTAGAGTATATGAGTTGGGATCTTTGTGGTATAATTCACATTTTTTGTATGAACTGTTCAATTTAACTGTAAAATAAAAATAGATTCAACACATAGGTTGTGTGTTACTAAAACAAAATTGATAACTTTTCAAAAGATGCCTGACAAGAGGGAGTGTGAGCTGGTATATTTATTTCCCTCTGTGGCATAAATACCAGAAATCCCATGTTTCTAACCCTGCAATAAAAAAGTGTTAACTACATTTTCAAGAAGAATTGTACAAGTCTGAAGTCTTCTTACATATTTGAATTTATTAACTTTTAAAATCAGCTAGGAAAATTAAAAGGGAAGATTTGTGTTTAATCATTTTTGTTGAGCCTCCATAGTATCTGCATAGTGATTTGCCTGAGTAGTTGTAACCATTCATTGCATTACGAGAAGATTTGACACTTACGTATTTAAACTTTCCCCGGTATTTGCTTTAAAAGCAGTTGCAATTGCTGGACACCCAGGCATCCTATTCATAAGCCTCTTTAGAAATAAATCCTCTGTTTGAATAATAACAAATGAGAAGTTAAATCCTGAAATTCAATTGCATTCTAAATTTTCACTGCAGTCCACTATGTTTTAATGAACTGAACATGGAGGAGGAGGAGGGATCTTAAACAGCAATATAAGCCTCAGGGAAAGAGGGAAATTCAGATAAGCAAATGGTTTGTATCGAACAATAAAATACATTTTTTTGTTCAAGTTCTTTATCTTAATTATAATCCTGCACAGCTGTTAGATGTTTTGGCAAAATGAACTGTATTTTCAAAATGTGTTACTTTCCAGACCAAAAATCATCCTGTGAAACTGCAAATTACAAAAAAAGAGGAAAGCTATATTTGAAGTCCCATTCTAAGAAAAGTCTCATCAGAACTAATTTGTGGCCATCAATTAGAACTAAATTTACAGCTTGTATCATATTTAATCCTTCATCACCATCTCTTAATCCATTTGTAACCACAGATCTTTGAAGACTTTGAGTTGTTTATATCTAGTGGTTTACACAGAGTTTCTGTTGCCTTTTAATCAGATCTTTAATACAGAAAGATGGCATTTCCAAACAGGGAGGGAGAGATAGGGACAATAACCGAATATTACAATTAATCATCATCACCATCATCATCATCATCATCACCACTTAATATTGAGCTATGTGAGCTGGAATCTAATGGCAATTACTTTTTCTGGGAGGAATGAGAGGAACAAAAGCTAACTACATTGGACCAAGTACTTGTATGAGAAGAGCTTCTAAAAAGCCAATTAAAGATAATAGACAAGGACCAATAGTGACAGCTCACCTCTCTATACATTTTTAAAAATAAAATGTACAACTGAAAGTGTGGAGTGGACAGGCAGATAACTGTATTTTGAGGCACTTTCTGAGTGCGCAGAGCAACATGCCTTAAGTATACCTCAGCAAACGCCATCTTGAAGTGTAGGAGGTTTGAACTCTGTGGATTTCACAGCTGCTGGGGGAGTAATAGCTCAAGCTGACAAGGTACTGGTGAGCACTACAAGAGCTGAATAGAGCTCTCCTAAGTTCTTATGCACCAATAAGAAGTAGCAACTTTAGGGGAGAAGGCTTAGGAGTCTGAAGTGTTGCAAGAAAGATGAAAAAAAGACAAGTCTAATTAGATTTGTATTGAAAGGGACAAAAATTCCCCATAGTTTACTATTTCTTTGGATTCTGACTTGTATTTTTAATTTGAATTTCAGCTAGGGTTTTAGTGTCAGGCAGACTCTTGTGATGCAAGCCCATCTCCCCCCAACCCAGGCTGGACTGGTGTGTAGTTAAGTCACTCCAGTTCCTCACTCTTGGACCCTAACACAGCCCTCATTGCTGTGTTAACCATCTACTCCTGAGTCAGCATCCTGCAAATAGTTGGTCCCTGATCTAGTGGAGTGCTCCTAGACAGCCGCCTATGGGATAGACCCCCCAACAAACACTCCTGTTGCAGATGCAACCCTGGGAACAGCCATGTTGCAGGGTTCAGTGCTGTACTATACACCATGCAGACTCATTTATCTTTGTTGATCAATTTATGAAAGAAATTGATACGCACTGGCTCGGTCAGTCTGAGGTCTCTGCACACATTCAATCCATATGCACTGTCAGAAATAACAAAACATAAGTTTTTTGACTACAAGATTTAAATGATTCTAAGGTGAATAAATATAAATCAAGAAATTGATAATAAGTCAAGGAACTGGGTCACAAGTAACTAAAAGATGCACTGTAAACTAAGATATATTTCCAGTCTGTGAAGATAGCTTACTCACAGCTGGTTGCAATGCCTCTTGCAACTAGGCCACACCTCCAGGCAGGGATGTAGCTATGGGTGGGCCTTGGAGGCCCACTGGCCATTAGGCCCACCCACCATCAAGGCCCCTGGCAGCATGGTGAGCTTGCTGCCATGCAACCAATGGCCATGAGCAGCAGCGCTGTAGCTAGAGGAGTACCTGCGGGCAGATGCGCAGAGGTGCCTGTTCCTTTGCCTGCAGGTCTGGCTCCATGGCAAAGGCCAGGCTGCCTCTTCCTGTCCCGACATTCCAGTTGCTAAGCAATTGGAGGATTATGCTTGTTTTTAATAAACTAAATAAAATAAAATAAAATAAAATAAAATAAAATAAAATAAAATAAATAAGTGTCTGGGAAAGGAGAAGAGTGTATTCTGTGCATTACCAAACATGCCACTCAAACACAGAACATGTTAATTGTTAGTAGCAGGACGCCTTAGCTGCTGGGGCCAGGCAGGCTACTTAGATCTTTTTCTGACTCACAGCAATGAGAGACAAGACTGGAATTGGTCTCTTAAGTGCTATATACAATTGCATCTAAAAACACGCCTTTTAAGGAGGACCCATTATAATTAATGAACTTGAATGAGAAGCAGCAGTAGTTCAGGCCAGTAACACGTCAGTGGATGTGCAGCATGTACTCCATAGCAGCGTGCATTTGAGAGATGCTTACGTAGTATCCACCAAAATCCCACAGCTGGTTACAAGCCTTAGAGAGTAAATTACACCAGTTCAGATACTGAATTCCTAGTTTATTTCCAAAGTGACAGAGCCCTCTTGTCAAGAAGATGAGTTATTTGAGTAAATAGCTTATTTTGAACATACCATGGAAACAAAATGAACACAAAAGCCATGAAGGAGAACTCCCTAGAATCTGGGGAGAAAAGTGCAGAATCCCGCTGGCACCCTCTATAGACAACTGCCAAGCTGAGCTATTTTGCTTGTTCTTCTGCTAAACACTATAGGACTGGGTGCTACAGAAAAACTTCAAATGACTGATTAGATACTTTTTTGGTTCAGATGTTTTATACACCTTATAAAAACAGATATAATGTGTTACATCACATGGTCTTTATTCATTGTTTAAATCTCTTTTATTATCACAAAACTGGATATGAAGCAAAGGGATCATCAAATCAGTATTTGCATATTAGCATTTCTGAAAAGGTCAAAACTGCAGCTGTCTCCTGTAAGATAACATTTTATACAGATTATTCTGTACGTACAGGTGCCTAAAGGCATCCTTGTGGGTGAGGGCAGCACAAGAATTATTAAAATCCAGACTGAGACAGACCATTTAAAGGGAAACATCCATGTGACAGCTCAGAAGCACAATACCTTTCAAGACTCCTCTTTGTGTATGTATTCAGAGTGATTACTCTTTCTATCTAAATGCAGAATCCATTAGTCCAGGGACTGTATTTGTCAGTTCAAATTGTAGGAAAGCACAATGTTAGGTGTGGCAAGATGGCCGTCTAAAATGGCCACTGCCACAGCCAATCCCCTGCCAGGCTCTGCCACTCTGAGCCGGGCACAAGGAAAAGCATCCGCTGCCCAGGTCCAGCCACAGAGGAAGTGAACTCAGCAGGTGCCTTGTCCCAGGCTGGCCGCCTGCCAGGAAGTGACCCTGCTGGGTGGCTTGTCTCAGCCTGGCTGCCCGCTGGCAAGGCACCCCAGCGGACGGCTTCTGCTCCGCTGGCCACCCGCTGGCAAGGCACCTGCCGGGCGGCTTCTCCAGCACTGGCCTGAGTAGGTATGGTGTCATCCACAAAAATGCAGTGAGCTAACAATAGGTCTTGTTTAGCTATAAAAAAATAAATGTTTTCATATTACTGGGACTGAACCTATGTATTTAGAGGAGCTGTGTAGAATCTAAATGGGTGTGGCATCCCTCTGTGATTTAATACATGTGATACCAGGGCACTTTTTCAGAAGTAACTGAGAAGCTCGAGTCCCATCTTCAAAACTGACTTTGGCACTTTGTATCCTAAATTGTACTGAGTTTCAGTTAGTGCATCTATTATATGATTTGACAGACTTAAAATCCTTTCTGTCCATAGTTAATATACAACTATTTGTAAGTAAGTATATATGTTGAGAACAAACTTTCCACATACAGAACTTAGTAGCTGTCTTTGTGCAGGGAACTAACCTGTGGGGGTGAGAGAGGAGGGTTAGGAATTAAACTTTCCACCACAGTCCCTGAATAGTTGAAAAGTTGCAAGTGACTGCAAATTAATTGGGAGGTTTGAACAAATGATGCTAAGAAGAGTTGCCTCTTGTCATTGTGATAGGAACTACAAAAATGTGAAATTTGTCAGGTGGATTCTGTGGCCTTAAAAATAGAAACTGCCGTGAAAGACAGTCTTGGTGCTCACAATGGATGATGACTGGTGATAAATCAGCATGGCAGTCTCTCTCAAGCAATCTCTCTCATTATATTATACTTTTGCAGTATATGTGATTGTCTAGGTCTTTCTTCTCTGTGTTGCACCTCTAAATTTATAAAATCAGAATACTCATTGTGGTGTTTTGGACTACCTAGGGTCATTGGGGTTGTCATGGTGATAAATGGGAGGGTCATTTAGGTGCTAGGGAAACCTGTCTGTTGGGTCCTCTTTCTCTCAGTTCTCTTTCAAAAAAGACTCCTTACACAGCTCTGAATATGCTGCCTTTCATTACTGGATTATAAGTTCCCCTAAAACTCCACATCTGGCGATGAGGATGGGATTTGTGATGGTGTTGACTATCCTCAACAATGCTGGCAACTATGGAAAACCAGAATGCAATGTAAGAAGCAAAACTTTATTTACTGCTTGCATGGGGGTTGGGTTGTAACTGTGAAAGCTGATCTGCCTTTTGTTAAGTACAAGTGAAGAGACAAACACTAACCACAAGAGGCCATCATGGCTTTACTTACTACAACAACCCTTGAACCATTTAACGGATTTGTGGCAGACATATACAGCCTGATTTAAAAATTTTGTAATAGCAAATGATATAACTAATGAGAAGAAGATACCGGTTTTTCTAACAGTCATTGGAATTAAGACTGATAATTTGTGATGTGATTTGCTTTATCTGGAGAAGCCAGAGCAGAAACCTTACGGGGACCTAGTGGAAGTTCTGGGAGCACATTTTTCCCTGAAGCCACTAGTAGTTGCAGAGAGTTATAGGTTCTACCAAAGGAACCGAGGTAAAGGTGAATCAGTTGTACAGTTTATAGCAGCTGTGTGGAAGCTGGCAGCACACTGTGACATCAAGAACATTTTAGAGGAAATGCTGCGTGACAGGCTAGCGTGTGGCCTGCACAGTGAATCAACATAGAAACGCCTATTGACCGAAGGTGAACTCACCTTGCAGAAGGCTATGGAAATTGCAGTCTCCATGGAACGTGTCATCTAAGACATGCAACTGATTGCAGTTAGCATGCATAAAGTAGCCCCCACAACCTACCCACAGGGCACCAGGGAAGCAGGAATGTTAGCGGTGTGGGAAGCAGGGTCACCTTGCAGCAGAATGCTAGTGTAAGGAACTACTGTATTGACAATGTGCTAGGAGAGGGCACATCGAATGTGCCTGCAAACAAAGGACGGATGAGCCAAACAGAAGAGGCAGACCTGAGAAAAATGGGCCATTGGTTCAACAGACTAAGAGGGAAATTCTGAATGCAGTAGCACAGAATACAGGTAACCATAGTAACACCCAATTGGAAAATGAAGAGTCCCTCCATGTTTTGTCTATAAGAGCTGACACATGAAAATTCTGGGTGACATCTGTGTTGGAAGGCAAACCTGGACACTGGTGCACCTGTTTCATTAGTTTCTAACATTGTGTATGAGCAGGACTTTAGACATTTGCCACTTAAACTGACAGTAGTTGTTTTGAAGACGGAGACTGTTCCCCTGTTGGGTACTATTGGTGTGAAAGTAGAACTCAATGGACAGACCACAAAGCTTCCACTGTTTGTGGTGAATGGGAATTACCTGGCCTTAATGGGAAGGCCTTGGATCAGGAAAATCCAACTTGATTGAGCAGAAGTGCATCAATTGACTAAAGGAGAAATGAGTCTAGCAGCGGAACTAATGAAACATACTGCTGTTTTTGGTGAAGACTTAGGCAGCATGAAGGGAATCACTGTGAAATTAAATATAAAGCCTGATTGCCAACCAAAATGTTTGAAGGCCAGGATGGTGCCATTTGCCATCAGACCCAAGGTGGAAAAAAACTTGGAGCGGTTAGTCAAAGAGGGAGTCTTAGTGCCAGTTACTCACAGCCAGTGGGTGACACCCATTGTCCAAGTAGTGAAGAAGAACAGCTCCATTCAGATTTGTGGAGATTTCAAGGTCACTGTCAACCCAGTGTTATGTGCAGAGCAATATCCTCTTCCCTGCATTGAGGACATCTTTGCAGGTTTGGCTGGAGGACAAAAATTTAGCAAGATTGATTTGAGTCAAGCGTACTTACAGATGCATGTTGAAGAAGAATTTCAAGAGTTGATGACAATCGTAACACATAAGGGGTTGTACAGATACTGTCGTTTACCTTTTGGCATTACTTCAGCCCCAGCTTTGTTCCAAAGGGCAATGGACCAGATTTTGAGTAGTTTATCAGGAGTACAGTGCTATCTGGATGACATCCTGGTCACTGGCACAAATGAGGAGGAACACCTTACGAACTTGGAAGCTACTCTGCAAAGGCTGGAAGACGATGGTCTATGTGTTCACAGAGACAAATGTCAATTTTTTCAGCCCTTGGTTGAATATTTAGGACATATAATTGATGCTGATGGTCTCCATAAGTCTCCAGCCAAGGTTAAGTCTCCAGCCAAGGCTAGCATGGATGTGCCACTACCTCAAAACGTAAGCCAACTTCGCTCTTTTTTAGGGCTATTGAACTATTATGGCAAGTTTATTCCACAGTTAGCGATGCTTCTGAAACCCCTGCATGAGCTTCTTGGGCCGAAAACCCTGGAACTGGATAGAAGCCTGTGATGTTGCATTCAACGAAGCTAAATGCTCACTGGTAAACTCTAGGGTTGTGACACATTTTGATCCATCTTTGCCCCTACAGTTGGCTTGTGATGCCTCGCCTTATGAAGTTGGGGCTGTATTGTCACATATTATGTCTTCTGGCGAAGAGAGGCCTATCGCTTTTGCTTCACGGTCCCTGACCAAGGCAGAAACTAACCATGCCCAGATTGAACACAAAGCCCTGGGCATTGTTTTTGGCATTCAGAAATTACACCAGTACCTGTGGGGAAAGAAGTTCACACTTGTCACTGACCATCGACCCTTGACATCAATTTTGGGGCCACACACAGACATCCCACCTTTGGCTGCTAGTCAGATGCAACAATAGGCATTGATAATTTCTGGATACAAATATGAAGTCAAGTATAGGCAATCCTCTTTGTATTGTAATGCTGATGGTCTTTCAATGCTACCCTTACCGGTACACTGTCAAGATCAGGCTCAGGAAGGAATCTTTTACTTTGAACAGGTGGAAAACACACCTGTCATGGCTACTCAAGTGAAGAAAGCAACACGGGTTGATCCAGTACTCTCACAAGTTATGGATTTCGTGATGCATGGAACATTCTTACCTGACTCTCAGGTCTCACCTGACCTCCTCCCCTACATAGCTAGGAGGACAGAGCTATCAACCCAATCTGGGTGTTTGTTGTGGGGTATGCATGTCACTATCCCACCTTCATTAAGACCATGTTTGTTGGAACAGCTCCATTCAAGTCACTGTGGCATTGTTCTGGAAAAATATTCCCAGAAATGGGTTCAGGTGTGTTGCAAAAACTGCCCTTTGAGCCTTCATCAACTCGTGCGTTGTATAGCCTGGTGGAATAAACACTAGGAGACAGAGGTTTCCAAAAGAAACACAGTTTATTAAACAAATCCCAACTCCAGTTACAGTAACAGGTAAGCTTTTCCTTCACACCCCTGACCAAACACACCCACCCAGTAGGGCAACATCCAAACCCCGAAACCTAAACTAAAGGAAAGAACTAGAGGACCTATACACCCAGCTGCCTGGACTTCCCTTCTGGTCTTTCTTCACCCTGCCACGGGGTGTTGGCCTACGACTCCCGCGCAGTCTTCAGCCCAAGGCACAATGATCCACACAGGGCTCGACTTGATCAGTGGCTCTCAGGCCACGCCAAGCTCCCAATCCTCTGACCATCTGCTTCTGGGTCCAGGTCCAGCATCCTCCAAGTGTGGACCATCTACTTCTGGACCACTGGTGGTCTTGTCCTGTAATGAGAGTCCACTCACCCTAAGCAAAGTCCAGGGATCCCAGCCTCCCAGGGTTGAGCAGGGCACTGAGACACAGTCCTAGGCTCCAAACCCAAGGCTTTCAGGATGGATTCCAATTCAGGGTCTCTCCTGTGTCGGTCCGCTGAGTGTCCCACGATGATCCCTATCCTATCTGTGCTCAGAGCTTCCCAGTGCCTGAACCAGAGTCCTCAAATAGGAACAGTCACACTCTCATTCCCCTGCTCTGCCTCTGGCAGCTGAGGGCTTCCAGATGCCTCAGCCCAAGTCCCAGCAACAGAGCAAGTCCACACTGTGCTTGGAAGTGTCCTCTAACAGCAGCAGGTGCACACCAAAGCTAGCCACTCTGCTGCCAGCATGCTCAGCTCTGCTAGCACTCTCTGCAGCCTACTCAGCAAGAGCCGCCTGATGCATGCACTGGTCTTCTGGTCTTCAGGCTCTTCCCAAAGCCCTAATCCAAAAGAAGCACCAAAAGCACCCCTCCCCACAGCAGGCAACATTTAATAAACTCTGTGGCCCATTCAAACTGCCCAATCAGAAAGTCACATTCTCCTGCTGTGGAGGATCCTACCAATCACCCAGCAGAGTGCACAGAAGGTTCCAGCAATAAACAACCTTCCCCCAATCAAATCCAAAGCTTTATGGAAGGTTCTCGCAGCCCTTCAGCCTGCCTCCAATCAAAACACCAGCCTCCAAGAAGGTTCTCATGCTGCCAGGCAGACTCTGGCTCTTGGCTGCCTACCAATGTAACATAACCATTACATGCTGGATTGCGCAACTATTCTGGTTAACATAACCAGTCCTCTACTGCTGGTTAGGAGCACTTCTTATTTACAACTTACCACTATCATGAACACAAATAGTGGTTTTAACACAAAATTATCCCAACAGCATAGTGTCCATGAAAGAAATTGCATGGAGCTATTTCTGGTGGCCGGACTTGGACAGGGCCATCAAAGACACAGCTAGAGCTTGTACCTCATGCCAGAGCATCCAGAACGCACCTCAGTTGGCACCTCTTCACCCATGGGATTAGCCCGAAAAGCCATGACAACGTATCCATGTTGATTTTGTTGGCTGATTTGAAGGCTGTATGTTTGTAATTGCCGTGGATGCCCATTCAAAATGGCCAGAAGTCTCTGTAATGCAGTCCACTGCGATGGAAACCGCTATCCAGACCCTGTGTGGCTTTTTTAGTCATTATGGTCTTCCAGAACAGCTGGTGAGTGACAATGGACCACACTTCATTTCTTAGGATTTTGAAACTTTTATGAAGGCCAATGGAATACATCACATCAGGTCAGCACTGTATCATCCTTCCACCAATGGACTCACTGAAAGGTTTGTACAGACTATGAAGGAATCTCTAAAATTTGCAAAGGGACGTTCACCTCTCCAGAAGCATCTGGACAACTTCTTGTTGTCCTACAGAAACACTCCACAGGCGATGTCTAAGGCATCTCCAGCTTTTCTTATGATGGGACGGCAGTTGCGCTTTTGCTTTGACTTTTTGAAACCATGAGACACACGGCAAATGGTTCAATGCCAACAGCATGACCAGGTCAGCAGACATTCACCAAGAACAAAGGACCACACCTTCAGTATTGAACAGCCTGTTCTTGCTTGAAACTATGTTTCAGGAGCTAAATGGGTTCCAGCAACAGTCATCGACCAGACAGGACCTGTTTCCTACTCTGTCCAGATGGCGAGTGGCCTAGTTTGGTGACGGCATGTAGATCAGTTGCTTCTCCATCATACCCATCCGGACGATACATCTCCAGAGGACGTGCCTGACTTCACCCTTACAGATGATACAACATCAGAGCATGAAACAACTGTTCATGTTGCTCCTGCTCCAGCCACCTCTTCAATGCCTTCACCTCCCTGGTCCAACGGGACACAACATCCTCTCTGGTTCTGGCTACTTCCCCAGTACCTGTAGTCACATCACCACTAATACCACCTTGTGGTGTGGGTGCACCAGAAGTTTGCCGTAATCCACCTTGAGACAGAAGGCCTCCTAATTGGCTGGATCTTTAGCTAGTGGTGACCCCCTCTTCATGGGGCAGAATAATTCCCCAGGGGTTTGCTGGAGATGGGGCAGTCTACCCTCATCTCCTAGCTTAGTCCTTATTCTTTCCGGGGGTGGGGGGGCTTTATTTTTTTGGGAGGAGGGGCTTTTGCATTAGAGGGGGAGGAATATGTGGTATTTTGGACTACCTAGGGTCAATGGGGTTATCATGGTAATAACTAGGAGGGTTGTTTAGGTGCTAGGGAAACCTGTCTGTTGGATCCTCTGTCTCTCAATTCTCTTTCAATAGACTCCTTACACAGCTCTGAATATGCTGCCTCTCATTATTGGATTATGATTTCCCCTAAAACTCCACACTCATGCTTTGTATTGCTCTTGTTCACTGAGCTATACTTTGCAGATTTTGCATATGAATAGAAACTTACTTCATTAATAGTCTCAAGCCTTCCTTTATCATACATTCATATGTATTGTGACATGTGCTTAATTTCACTTAGCTTTCTATAGTGAAGTGTAGTGTAAAGCCTTCAGAAGCAAAGTACCACCATAGGTGCAGGAAAGGGACAAGAAACAAATCAATGTTATGTGAATCCTGTGGACAGAGAGATTGAGCTGTTGTAACAGAAAGTAGCAAACCCCCACATCACCTCAAAAAGCCCCCGAAATTTCTCCTTTGAGGCTTTTACCTTCCTCACCATCTTTCTCTGGACCTACTGCCAGTCAAATGAAAAGTAAGTTAGAAAGAGAATTTTAAGTATGGAGAGTGGGAGCTATGTCTTCCAGAAAATGTTGACCAAACTGGGTGTAGTTTCATACATTTTCTAAGATTTTTTAATATATTTTCAACAACCAACCAGACAGAACCATTAGTAAGCAAAGTAAGTCTGCCTGTACTGTCTGAAACTCTAAACTAGAATAACCTGCCATTTGCAAATCCCCATACACTTCAGTCATAGGATCCCAAAGATGCTCACTACCATTCCATCAGTTGATTTTAAAAAATAAAATACAATAGGCCACCATCACTATTGTAAAATGATTGCCACCAACCCAAAGGAGGTTATCCCTTCCCCTCTAAGCAAGAACATTGGCTCCCACTTTCATTCATAGTCAACATCGTCTCCTCAGGGCTACCAATGCCGACAGAATATATCTCCTGATATCTCTTGTGCTGTCTAAAATCAGAGGTTTGTATTTGGTGGACAAGGACTTCATCATTGAATTCCAAAGGGGGTGGTATCTGTGGACTTTTTAAACTTACTTTTATTATTATCATTCTTTACTAATCCTTTTTTTGTACTGAAAACTCTTATATTTAATTTTTTAAATTTGTGTTTAAACATGTACAGTAAAGTGAGAGCTTCTGGGAAAGGATCATTCGCATACTACTTGTAACTCATTTTTAATTCCTCTGTACTTCAGAGATGTACAATTGAAGACAAATGCATAAACATTAAGGCCCTGATGATGCAATCAGATCCAGATGGGCTACTACATCCCAGTCAGATCTATTTGGATCCTCTTGGGCATAACGTTCCACTTCCATGTATCATATTGCTGGGCTGAGGACTAAATCAGATAAGAAAGCAGACAATCTTTATAAACAGTCAAAAATACTGTATGAAGAAAAGGTGTTATGGTGGGAAGGGTTCCATTCAGGGGAAGGTTGCTGCAATTAAAGGACAATATGTCAAGAACTATTTACAGTAGCGCAGTAGGCGCTAATGGCATAACATTATGATGTAAAAGGGCAGGTGAATGCTACCATGTCATAGAAATTGATGGAAATTATGTTGCAACATGAATAAAATATGCACTTGATGAGGTTAATAGAAGTAAATGGACATTACAGTCTGATGTGAAGACGACATTACCTTACAACAAGGGTCTCATGAAGACTAGTAGAGAGCTGCATGGGGATTAGTACATTAGCCTGAGGGCTGCACCACTGAAAACCTTCCATACAATGATATTGCAAATATCGGTAACAATCGTGTCATTGCAGGCCACAGGAAATAGCTTTAGGGGCCACATGCGGCCCGCGGGTGCCACGTGTTTGAGACCCTTGCCTTACAATGTTGGGTGAAATCAAAGGAAATGGCAATGAACACCATCCTCCTTACTAATGCCACAGATGTTAAGGCAAAAATGTATTTCCCTGAGTTCTAGCCTAATCCTGTTGAGGGCACTCAGTCGCTTGGGTTCATAAATCTTAGCACTTTGAAGGCTGTAAACTTGCGTGAAAAAAAAATGGGGGGGGGAGTGTTGGGAAAATCTCCCCTCACTATGCGGTATTATACGGTCCCAGTTCTATGAGGCTCCTAGGTTCATAGACTCGCAGAAGATTATGACTGGACAGACTCTCAGGAGATTAGCTAGTTGACCTCCCTACATAAAGGATAACCAACCTCAACTAAATCATCCCAGTAAGGGCTTGTCAAGCCAACTCTTAAAACTGTCTAAGGATGGAGATTCTATCACCTTCTTCGCTAAGCCATTCCAGTGCTTCATCACCCTCTTAGTGGTATCTTCCTAGTTTTGTCATCTACTACTACTGAAAGCAGCCCAACTCAGTCCTCTCTGGAATCACCTTTCAGCTAGTTAAGGGCTGCTATAAAAGCCCTCCTCATTCTTCCCCTCTGAAGGCTAAACAAGCCTAGTACCGTCAGCCTCTCCTCATAAGCTATGTTCTCTCTAAGGCGCATGGCTGTATGGCCATGCACATAAGAAAAAAAACCCATGCCATGCAGGATTTTGTCATTCCCGCGCATGCACGGGACAGGCCAGGTTGGTAGTGCAGAGGACGATCAGCCACATGGGGCAGGCCCAGGGTAGTGATGGCCTGGAGTAGGCCAGGTGTGCAGTCGGCTGCAGGGGTGGAGGGGAAGCCCCAGGATTTGGCTGGGCTGGGCTGGGCTGGCCCAGGCAGGAGGCGCAGCCAAGGATCGGGTGGAGGAGGCGGCAGGCCGTGGCTCCAGCCAGGACAGGTTGACAGTGTGGCCAAGGATTGGCCACAGTGGGGCATCCCCAGGGTTGGGGGTCTGGCCAAGCAGGCTGGAAATGCAGCCAAGGAACAGCTGGGGGTGGGAGTGGGGGCAGGCCAACAGAGCGGCCAAGGATTGGTGGTGGTGGTGGCAGTGGTGGCAGGGGGCAGACCTGAGAGTTACTGTTCCAGGTAGAGATGTGGGTTGCAAGAGAAAACCTCCTCCAGGCATAGGGCTATTACTAGAGGTTTTTACCTTCATGTGCTCAGTCTTCCAGGCATTGTAAAAATAGGTAATTTGGTCTGGCTTTTTAGTGCCAATTAGTATTTAAAAAAAATAGCATCCAGTGCAGGGCTCATACCCATGACCCTGAGCTTCAGTCTGCTGTACAACATGGGAAGCTGAGAACAGCTTGTAGAAAAATCAAGGGGGGGACACAGTTTCCTTTATTCCTTAAAGAGCTTTATAGCCCCAGTGATTGTAGCTTAGTCTGTAAACAAGCTGTGTGTTGGTCTGAAGGGCCTGGGTGTGATCCTTGTGTCAGGTGTTTTGCTTTTTGGCTTGTTGCACTTTCCAAAGGGCTAAATTGGGAAAAAATACATAGCAAACACTAATAAAATGAAGGAATATAAGGTATACCATGCATAAAATGACTAACAGGGAGCATTTAAGTAAAACAAATAAAGGGATGCATTTGACCTAGCTAGAAACAATTTAGGACAATTTTTTTTTTAAATTGTAAAATGGGCTGCTGTGGAAAATGAAAAACAAGAGGCAAGTTAACTGCTTTTGTTAAAAACTTTTTTTATGTGCTTATGTGCTTAGTCACTTTGGAAAACTGACAAAGGCAGACTAACAGTACTGAAGAACTGACGAGACAATGTCACATAAGCATCAAAGGGTGTGTTCACACAGCAGTCTTATTTCAAAACAACAGAGGTTGTTTCGAAATAAGAAAGGCCATGTTCACACGACGCACCATTGTTTCGAAACAACAGGTTCTGTTGTTTCGAAACAACGGCATTGTTTCAAAACAACTTAAACCCCATGTGGGGACGAAACAACGTTGTTTCAAAACGATTGTTTTGAAACAATGACATCTGAAAATGTTGTTTTGAAACAACGATGACTCATTTAGAAATAACTGTTGTCTTAACATGCTATTTTGATTCCTGCTTTTTTTCCTTAATTTGTATTAACAAACTGTTAATTCAAATTAGCTTATTTCGAAATAAGGTGTTATTTCGATACAACTTGTATCGAAACAACTTGTATCGAAATAACCCCCTGTGTGTGAACATGGCCAAATACATTCAAATTATTAATAAAAACAACTTTTAATAATAATTTTAAATAACATTAATTTTTCATTATTCTATATTTTTCAATAATTTCTGTCATGTGAGTTTCCACAAAAATCTTATTCAGAAGAAGTTCTGCACATGGGTTGAAAATTTTGCAAACAAGCCACCAATCCTTAGAGGGAGCATTGCATAAGTTATGTGCTCTAGCACTGTAATTATTTTTGTTGTCCTCCACTGGACTTTCTCCAATTTGCTGCCCTGGAGCTGGATCATGTTTCCTAAGACCTCCCTTCTCAAAGCAGTCGCCTCAGTTTGTTATCTGTTCCTTCTGGGCTGTTAGTACCCTCACCAACATACTGACCTATCAAAACCAGTGAGAGGAGAGAAAGACATTGTTCCCTGAAGCTGAAAGCTAGGGAGGTGGCAGAGGTAGACATGCTACCTCTTTAAACCACTTATAACTGGATCTGTGCTAGCGTCTCAAAGGCTATGTCTACACTGGCAAAATCGTTCGGACTAAGGAGGCTTACTCAGGAATAATTTAACCCATGGCTACACTAGACTTTGCCTAGTTCAAACTTAGAAATGGCTTAGTTCCAACTAGGGAATGCCTAGTGCAAATTAGTGAGTACCAGGTTTAGTCTGGACTTATGTGCTTAGTTCGAACTAAGGGTCTGCAAGACTCAAACTAACTAAAGGTGAGTTTGAACTAGAATGCACAGTTAGATCAAACTAAAAAGGTCCCGGTTAGTTTGAACTAGCCCACTGTTAGTTTGAACTAAGCTTGAACTTCTTTGTTTGGACTAAGAAATCCAAACTAAGTTTGGCTAATGTAGACATAGCCAAAGAGCCCTTCATATCCTGCCCTACAGTAGCGCACAGTGCTCCACATGAATTCTGATTGCCCCACTTCTGAAGTGGGAAACAGATGCAAATTCCTCATTTGTGGCCTATGTGCTGCCCTGTATCTGGCATACATGCACACTGATGTGGTTCCTGTTACTGACTTGTCAGGCAACTCAAAAAGGTTTTCCACTCCCCCTGAATGTTTCAATTTAACTCGTCATTCATATTGTAAATCTCAGACACTACATGATGAAAAGGGCTCATCACGTCCTGTATGTGCAGAAAACAGTGTAGCAATATCAGCATGCTGAAAATGCTTTTCAATTCAAAATAGCAATGGGGTGGACTTTCTGCTGACATCACACCATCTGTATTCACAGCAAAGTTGACTGACATGCTGTTGATATTATATGCTAGTTAAGTCTGCTTCTTGCAGTGATATCTCTCTCTTCAGGGGAGTGCGGGCATAGACTATTGGTGCCAATGCTGTAGTCAGTGTCTTTACCACTGTGACCCGGGCCTCCTGGGATAACCTTCTGAATGTGCCACAATCAGGGCAAGCTGCAAAACCAGGGGCCAAACCCCCAAACCACTGACGGGTGGTACTTAAATCAATCTCCCAGTCAGTAACAAAACACACTTCTGATTCCTCACTCTGGTCATCACTGAGCATAACAAAGCAGAAGCAGCCCCCTTACTGCACATCAGTTCCTATGGTCCCCTCTAGCCACTGGGTCTCTTAAAGAAATAGGTTCTCCTGACCCCAAAGGGCCAGCCACATCACCCAAAACAGTATAGGCTTGGATCGTACCCAAAATACCAGGCTGCCAGCCAATTCTTTAGTAACTACAAGTAAAGGTTTGACATAAAAGGAAAACAAACGAAATATGAGAAATGTTAAAGGGTTAAAGTGAATCACATACATACAAATGATTTTGAGTCCATAGAAAGCAAATCTTTGAAGATCCTGTAGTTTGAAGGGTAGTCCCACTCCTCTGGTGTGCACCCAGCGGCAGCAGCAGCAGCAGCAGCAGCAGCAGGGTGGGTCTCAGTCCTTTGTTCGGTCCCAGGAGAATAGTTCCAGAGGAGGGTGTTGGTTGCGGACAGACTGAAAACTAAAGACAAAATGGAGAATGGGCAATGGCCTTTTATCTCAGAGTCCTTGCCAGATCAAAATGGAGGTGGTCCACATGGTCAGTCTGGGTAATTGGTCAAACCGGTTTCCTCTTGGGCCCACTGCAGCTGGGAGCCCGCTCTTGATGGGCCATCAATATGACAGTAGTTTGCACACACCCAGTCTCGGATTGCCTAGCTCAAACAACTTGGAACACACATCAAAACAAATAGATTTCTAATTTCCAGTACAGGCATGATACCTACATACAAATCATATAATCATTCCTAGCAAATTACAGCCTTTCTATTGATACCAAACATGGCATATCACATATGGATCATTGTAAATAAGACATAGCCATATGAAAATAATCCTAAACAGTCCCCTACAGACCCACACAGTGTCACAACCACAGTAGCTTACAAAAATAAGTTAAACTGGTGCTTATGAACGATGTCAGCTTCACAGCTCTGAAGAGCAGAGTCCTACATTTACTCACAAAATGAGGACTATAAAGGTTGCTGTGGTGCAATCTTCCTCACTCTGCTGAACTGGTAACCTCCACAATTAGCTGGAACTCTCATTCTGTGGAGGGGGGGAGGTTGCCCAGATACTCCTTGGCCTTAAGATTGACAATTTGTTTTTGTCTTGTGTCTGCCATTAAGAACAATAGGAAGCCAACTAGTTAAAACCTCTAACTTTTTCAAATCTAGCCACACAGCGGACATTTACACAGTGCTCAAACACTAACTCTCTCCAAACGCTGAGTACATTAGCTTTGTTGATAATAGTAAAGACTACGTTAAGTTCCTCTTCTTGGCTACCTGTTCTCTGTCTATTTTTCAATAAATAGTTTAGCTTGAGATGGTCTTTATTGTTATACAGTATGCAGCACTATCTGTGACCTAGGCATCCTGGGATAACCTCCTGAATGTGCACAAATCAGGGCAAGCTGCAAAACCAGGGGACAAACCCCCAAACCACTGACAGGTGGTACTTAAACCAGTTTCCCAGTCAGTAACAAATGATTGGTTACTTATCAGTAACCGCCCTTCTTTGAGATGGGCTGCTCATATACATTCAGTTACAGGTGTCTACTTGCCGCAGCGCATGGTAGCTCAGAAAGTCTTTAGCGTTAGCCTATCAGGTCAGGGCGCATGGCCAATGCCCCCTCCACGCTGCAACCGTGGCTATATAGGTGACTGTGACCCTGACCCACCCAGTCCCACATACCTTTGCCAACACCATTAGCGGGGATGGTGGGTGGGACCTGAATGTATGTGAGCAGCCCATCGCAAAGAAGGACGGTTACTGGTGAGTAACCAACCGTTCTCCTTCGAGTGCTGTTCACATCATTCAGTTACAGGTGACTGCTAGCTGTACCTAAGGATGGTGGGAGGAGTTACAGTCTATCCACACTGAATACAGCACTGCCCACAGCAGCATCATCTCTAGACTGTTGGGCAATGGTGTAGTGCATCGTGAACGTATGTATCGATGACCACATAGCAGCCCTGCAGATCTCTTGGATCAGGACCTTAGCGAGGAAGGCCGCAGAAGATGCCTGAGCTCTGGTAGAGTGGGCTCTCACAGGCTCTGGGAGAGGCATGTTTGACCTTCCGTAGCAGTCTGTAATGCAGTTCATAATCCATTTGGAGATGCATTGGGAGGATACTGGAGAACCTCTCATACGTTCAGTGACCACCATGAACAGTTGGGAGGTCTTGCAGAAAGATTGTGTGCGCTTAAAATAGATTAGGAGCGCTCTCCTCACATCCACAGTGTGCCACTGTCTTTGGTTTTCTGTCACCTGAGGGTCTGGGTAGAAGACCGGCAGGCAGATGTCTTGATTCATGTGGAAGGAGGTGGTGAGCTTGGGCAAGAACAAGGGGTGGTGACGCAAGACCACCTTGTCTGGGAAGAAAACCATATTTGGGGGTTCAGAGGATAGAGCTCGTAACTCTGAGACCCTTCTGGCCAAGGTAATTGCTACTAGAAAAGCCACCTTCCAGGACAGCACAAGCAGGGTGGCTGAGTCCAAGGGCTCATAAGGTGATTCTGTCAGAGCCTGCAGCACAACGTTCAAATCCCACTGCAGGGTGGGTTTACGGATGTGGGGGAAAAAGTTTTTCCACTCTTTTCAGGAATCTATGGCAGATGGGGTGTGAAAAGAGTGGAGCCCCATCTACTCTTTGGTGAAAGGCCAAGATTGCTGCCAAGTAGACTTTCAATGAGGACAGGGATAGGCCTTTTTCTCTTAGGTCAAGAAGGTAATCCAAAGTTGCCTGAATTGGTGTGGAGGTAGGGTCTATGTCTTTATCATGGCTCCAAGTGGAGAAGTGATTCCATTTTGCCATGTAGGTGGACCTGGTTTCCAAGCAGTGTCTCTCTTGCTTGCTGAGCCAGAGCCCATCCAGGCTGTCAGGTGCAGAAGGCCCAGGTTTGGGTGCCGAAGGCATCCTGAGTCCTGTGTCAGAAGGTCCACCCACCGTGGGAGGTGGAGTGGGGGCCTCACTGACATGTCTTGAAGGAGAGGGAATCAGTGTTGTCTGGGCCAGTCAGGGGCTATCAGGAAGATGAGTGCCTTGTCCGCAAGGACCTTTAGGAGCACCCAGTGAATCAAGGGAATTGGCAGGAAGGCATATATTAGGGCTCCAGACCAATTGAGGAGGAAGGCACTGCTGAAAGAACCTTTCTCCCAAACCTGGAGGGAGCAGAACCGGGGGCATTTGTGGTTCTGCACCATGGCAAAGAGGTTGATCTGGGGGGTTCCCCATCTGATTGTCAGCAGGACAAAGACCTCATTGTGGAGGGACCACTCGTGATTCGCCAGGGGTTTTCTGCTGAGTGAGTCTGCTATGCCATTGTCCACCCCGGGTAGATAGGCGGCAGTTGGCGTGAAGTGATGGTCTATTGCTAGTTGCCAAAGCTTGGTCGCTTCGTCGCATAGCGCCGAGGAGCAGACTACCTCTTGACAGTTCGAGAAGAACATGGCCGTTGTGTTGTCTGAAAGGATTTGGACCAACCTGCCTTGGATCTGGTCTAGGAAGGTCATGCAGGCCAGTCTGATAGCCCTGAGATCCTTCACATTTATGTGGAGGAGACTGTCCTCAGGGTTCCAGATACCTTGCATGGAGAGGCCCCCCCAGATAGGTGGCCACCCCATCCCTTGTCAGAGGCATCCATTATCAGGATCACTGAGGGCTTGGAGTCCCTGAACGGAATTTCCCCCATTGCGAAGTTGGGGTCCCTCCATATTTGAAGGGACTCCAGGGCATACTGGGGTACTTAGATTACCTTGTCCAGGTGGTCCCTCTCTGGTTGGAAGCTTGTGGCGGACCAGAGCTGGAACAGTTGCATCTGTAGGTGGGCTGTTTGGATTACCGATGTGGCCGCTGCCATGTGACCCAGGAGCTGCATGCATCTGTGCGCTGTGGTCAGCCCGAGCGCCTGGAGCTCCATGATGATGGTGCAGATGGACCGAAATCTTGACAGGGGAAAGGATGCGGTGCCTTGCCGGGCGTTTAAGCGTGCCCCGCTGAACTCTATGTCCTGAGTGGGGCATAGCTTGGACTTCAAGTTTATGCGGAAGCCCAGGAACTCGCATAGGTTCATTACCATGTTGACGTGGCTTTGTATTTGTCTACTTGACTTGCCCACTATGACCCAGTTGTCTAGGTAGGGGTAGATTCTTACACCCCTCCTGTGTAGGAATGCTGTGACTGGTGCAACACAATTTGTGAACACCGTGTGGGCTAACGATAACCCAAACAGGAGGGCGGTGAACTGGTAATGGCATCGTGCCACTACAAACCTGAGAAACCACCTGTTGTGGGGTAGAATGGCTATGTGGAAGTAAGCGTTCTTTAGGTCAAGGGCTGCAAACCACACTCCTGGGGACAAGGATGGGATGATCTGTGGTAGCGAGACAATGCGGAATTTTATTTTCTTTATGTTTTTGTTGAGTGCTTTGAGGTCTAGAATGGGCCGTAGGTCCCCGTTGGGTTTGGGGACTAGGAAGTAGCAGGAATAGAACCCTTTGCCGCGCTCTCTCAGGAACCTTTTCGATGGATCCGAGGGAGAGTAACTTCTGGCATTCAACCTCGAGCTTGCTTAGCAGATCTGGGTTCTCTGGGATTATGGGAGGGGGCGGTTTTCTGTCCCTGGGGGGTTGAGAGGAACTGGATGCAGTATCCTCTGGCCACTGTGTCAAGGACCCACTGGTCTGATGTGAGCTGGGTGCATCGTGGAGCGAAGTGGCGGAGGCGGTGGGGGGAGAACAGGGGTTGTGGAGCGCTGACCTTGGGGGGACCATCAAAAATGCTGTTTGTGGCCCGACGAACAGTCCAACTGCTGTCCGCGCCATCCCGACTGGGAGGTGCCCAGCTTACCCCCTTTATCTGATCGGCCTTTGTCCTTGTCCAGGTCCCCGAGGTGGCGCTGGGGAAACTGGAGAGATCTCAGAAACTGGGTCTGCAGTTGTAGCTGTTGTTTCAGTTGCTGTAACTGCTGTTGTAGCTGATGCGACCTCAAAGAGCGCCTAACAGGTTGAGGGGTCTAGATCACGAGGGACCTCAGTGTAGCCCTCGAGTCCGTCATACCATGCAGCTTTGCATCTGTGGAAAGTGCAAAGAGGTTGGGGCCCTCAAAGGGAAGATCCTGGATAATCTGTTGCATCTGTGTGGAGAGACTGGAGTTCTGGAGCCAGGCCAAATGGTGCATCTCCACTGCAGATGCCATTATACATGCTGCTGTATCCACTGCGTCCCAAGTTGCCGTGAGCACATCCCTGGATGCTGTCTCTCCATTGTCTAGCATTACCTTGAAGTCTTTCAAGGAATCCTCGGAGATGGCTGAGCGGAGATTTTGTAGAGCTTCCCACAGGTTGAAGATGTAGCGCATCATCAAGGCTGAGTGATTTGAGATGCGCAGCTGGGGGGCGGCAGAGGAGTAAACTTTCCTGCCCAACAGGTCAAGCCTCCTCACGGCTCTGTTCTTGGGCGTGGTGCTAGGTTGACCTTGTCTCTCCCTTTGGTTAACTGTGTCGACCACCAGGGATCCTGGGGCCGGGTGATGAAACAGGAAGGGGAATCCTTCCAGGGAGACAGAATATTTCTTATCTGCTACTTTGGACACTGGCGGGATCGAGGAAGGCATTTGCCAGCGTTCCTGGATGATGTGGAACACCCCAGTGTGCAAAGGAATAGCAACCTTAGCCAGCAGGCCTCTACAGCACGTGTCGAAGAGAGAATCATCTTCCACTTGGATCACTCCTAGGTTCAGCTTCAGGTTCACTGCCATGCAGTGGAGAAAGTCCTGCTTGATTTGAGGATCCCCCTCGCAGTCAGCAGACATATCAATTAGGCACTAGTCAGGCGACGAAGATGATGGGGCTCTTGATTTGCTTTGTTGGGTAGAATCAGGGTCTGGCTTGTTGTCAGAGGAATCTGAGGACTCCGGTGCCGGCAAGTGGGCGTAGCAGAAAGAGGTATCGTCTGCCGTCACATTCAGCCAGTTGAGGGTCCACTCATTGTGTGGACACCTCGATGGTGGCATAGGTGTCATGAGGGGAGCAGGCACCTCCCCTGATGGTTGCCTTCTCCTTGAGCCCGGTGACATGGAACTTTTCCAGGCCCGCTTTCCTGGGCGCGCCTCCTGAGGAGGAAGAAAGGGGTCTTCCGAGGATGATCTGGATGACCTACCCCCCAACAACCGGCAGGCCGGTACTGAGAGCTCCTTGGAGGAGCGATAAGGTGGAGCCGTAGAATTTGGGCCCCATACTGGGTTTGACAGTGCCGTGTTGGAGGGGGTGAAGAGGCCCATGACGGTACCGGTATTGGTGTGGGTGTCATCGGTGCCGAGTCTGACAGTACCAGAAGTGGCGGCACTGGAAGCAGTGTTATCGGCGATGGTGCCGAGTCCAGCGGTACTGGGCTTGACAGCGGTGCCGGACTTGTGGGCGGTGCTGCCCGGGGCAGTGCCGTATCAAGTGGTGCCGAGGGAGGTCATGCTGCTGTGGCCCATTTCTTCTTGTTCTGCACCGAAGCTGGGTTTAAATGCCCTTGGCGAGCCGGTGCCTGAGCCGGGGCCCTACCAGGGGTGGCTGGAAAGCTACCGGGAGACCAGCAAGGTCAGTGCTGAGGAGGTACCGTAGAGGGCTGAGATTTTGAGCCCGGTACTGGAGATTGGCAGGCATCTTGAGCCCGGGCTGATCGAGGATCTGGCGGAGCGCTGGTGGCTCGGCTGCTTTCGAGTGGAGCAGCTCCGGTCCCCGAAATTAGGTGGAGGTGATGCTCCCTTTCCAGCCGAGTCCTCCGCTTGAAGGATTGGCAAATGTGGCAGTCTGCTGTAAGGTGGGACTCACCCAAGCAAGCGAGGCATTTCTTGTGCGGCTCGTCCATCGGGAAAGCCTTGCAGCATCCCAAGCACGGCTTGAAACCTGGCATTTCGAGTTTCATGTGAAAAGACAGGCCCTTGCGATTTGCAAGATACCGCTGATCCAAACCGACGCTGATGGTGGAAAAAGGAACTGGGAGGGTCAGGGTCACAGTCACCTATATAGCCGTGGTCGTGGCATGGAAGGGGCGTTGGCTGTGTGCCCTGACCTGACTTTCCAAACTACCATGCGCTGCGGCGCATAGACACCTGTAACTTAATGATGTAAGCAGCGCTCAAAGGAGAAACATGGTGCTGATTTCCACCTCTGGTTATCACCAAGCATAACAAAATAGAAACAGCCCCCTTTATTGCACATCAGTTCCTCCGGTCCCCATCTAGCCACTGGGTCTCTTAAAGAAATGGGGTCTCCTGACCCCCAAAGGGCCAGCCACATCACCCAGAACAATATAGGCTTGGATCTTATACAAAAATACCACGTTGCCAGCCAATCCTTTCGTAACTACAATTAAAGATTTACTATAAGAAGAAAAGGAACAAAATATGAGAGCTGTTAAAGGGTCAAAGTAAATCAAATAGATACAAATGATTTAGAGGCCATAGAAAGCAAGTCCTTGAAGAATCTGCAGTTTGCTGTTTAGTCCAACTGCTCTGGTATACACTCAGCACCTGCATGGGTTTCACTTCTTTGTTCAGTCCCAAGGGGATAGTTCCAGAGGAGACTGTTGGTTGCAGACAGGCTGAAGATTGAAGACAAAATGGAGATTACCTTCTATTACCTCTGGTTCCCCCCATGCTCTCAAAGGCCTTGCCAAATCCAAATGGAGTTGAGTCACATGGTCAGTCTGGGTGACTCATGAAACAGGTTTCTTCCTAGGCCCACCATAGCTGGGCGCTTCCTTCATGGGCCATTAAGAGGACAATGGCTTTATAGCCACTCAGTCTGGCAATGACTTAGAATCCAATAACTTGGAACACAAATAGACCAGACATAGTCTTAATTTCTAATACAGTTGTGACACCTACATATAAACCATAGAATCATTCCTAGCAGATAACAACCTTTCTATTGGTACCAAACATCAAATATCAAATATAGGTTATTGCAAATATGAAATATTAATATGAAAAATAATCACAAACAGGCCCCTAGACCCAGACAGCATCACACCATACCCAGTGCCAGAGCCCACTAACTAATAAGAAAAATGTTCCTGATTGTCTCCCTATATCTCAGCACAGAGGCGATTCTCCTGAAAAAACGGGGGGGGGGCACTCGTCTGCTTCCACAACACCAGGCTCTCTCATAATCTATGCTTGCAATGGGAGCTAGGATGAGGAGAAGGCAGGGTGGGAAACAGCAAGACAGGACGGGACACTCCCAGTCCCCCCCCCCATTACTGCAGTCAGAAATGCTAATACAAACTCAGGCTATACATGCACCATAGGCATCACAAAGAGGTTCAACAAAACTGTACTGCCAGGGACCAGATTCCTTTTACATTTTGGGCAAGTCCTAGGGCATTTTTATGGATCGACAAACCCTATATCTGGATAGGATTATTTTTGTAGCAAGGGGGGGGGGGGGGCTTTCTTTTGCTTGTGCGACTTCCTGAAAATTTTTTTGCTGGAAGAAATGAGCTGCATCAATACTAGTACACTTCAAATATCTCACTGCACAGCTTCAGATAATAATTTTTTTTATCAGAATCTTTTGAAGTTGTATTACAGCCAGTTCTTTCAAGGTGCAAGGATCTGTAATACCCTTTGCTAACTAACCCTCTCAATTGTCAGCCAGTGTCAGCAAATAAGGATATTTTTTCCTCTACTCTGAAAGCAAAATGGCAGTGATACATCTATACAATGAGTTCCTCACTATCCTCTGTGATTGGCTACAGATACGACCTCAGTATCAGCAGGCCTGGCTTTACGACTCTTCTTACCTCACCTATGGCATCACAAGGTGAAGCAGCCCTGGAGACTGAAAGGCACACAAACACTATTTAATGGTGTATTACAATAGCATGTATAAGCACCAATCAGGACTTCCAGGGGAATGCAGTTTTTTTGGGTGCTATCCAAACGTACATGAGGCATAAAAAAATGTTTGTATGAGAAGCTGACAGGTAGGTTTCTGAGGCAGGCCACATACATAAAGTGGGGCTAAAGGCAGCAGGGATAAAGTGTGTCAGTAAGGCAAGATTGCTGTGAGCCTTCAGGAGAGAGGAAGCAGTTTGAACTTGAGGTCAAGCGGGGGGGGGTCAGTTTAAGGAGTCAAAAGAAATAGAGGGGTAGGGTGATGTGCTCAGTGGACAAAGAAGATAGTCTTAGCAGATGCTGTTGACTGAATAGCTAGAGGTGATGAAGGTGTTAGAAAGAAAACCAGGTAACTCTTAAAAAAGCAGCTACCTGATAGTCAAAAAAGTGAAGTGACGAAAATCCAGTGGTTAGATAACTGTATGATTGCTGTTTTCTTCCAGCTCACATAGAGCCATGTTTTGCCTTTTTTACATGCTGCATGCAACCTGAATCTCACGAATAAAGTGAGAGAGCAACATCACTGATTGAACGTGTGTGTGTGTGTGTGTGTGTGTGTGTGTGTGTGTGTGTGTGTGTGTGTGTGTGTGCACGCACACATGCATGCACACACTTTTACTGGCCAGGGTAACCAGTCCTGCTACATGCCTATTGACCCAGAATCAGCATGAGCCCCCTGACTGGAGCTTATATCCACCAACACCTCAAGGTCACTAGGTAAAAATCAAATGGCACTGTTCTTCCAAGGTATCCCATCAACTTGATTATTAATTGAATTCTAAATGCAGAATGAAATGCAGCAAATCTGAATTTTAACATGGGTTTTACTGAACAAAGTCTATATCCTAGTCCTCAAGACTTCTGTTAGCCTCCATTTCAATTAAAAAGAAAAGAGAAGTAGTCGCTGGGACCTGAGTCATAAAATCCATCCAGCCAATTGCATGTATGTGTGACTGACCTATTTAGCTTCTAAAAATCTATTTAATGCCAAAAACTGCATTAGGGAATTCAAACAAAAGCTCCTGGGGAGTAACGTAATGAGACTGCTTTGATTATTCTTGTGATTAGTCCATTCTCCCTTCTCCATCAGGAATTTCACTTAGAAAAGTAGTCAGTTGAAGCGTATGCAAATTTTGATTGCTAGTTTGCTGTGAAACAGGCAAGAAACCAGCCATCTGTGAAACTTGATCAGAAGAAACAACTAGTTATATTAAATATGTACAGTCCAGCATGACTTTGATCCAGTGATATACATTTCCAGCCATTTTACCTGTTTAATTTCCAACCCCACATACTCGCAGGTTAATTATTCTGCATGCACAGTATCTGTTAACTTTTTGTCATGATACTGTAGGTCTTGAAGTTGGGGCCACAGGGTTCACACTCAGCTATTAGCCTTCCTGCTCGCAAGGTTGCTGCTATTCAAATAAGCAGGAGACGATGAAACCTGAAGTTACATCGGAAGGTCTTCGTTGGGCCTGACTGGAGGAACACAATGAAGTTGAATTGTTTAGGAGTCTGCCCAGCTGGAGTTCGACTTGGTTGCTACATTAGAGCCTGCCTTCTTTGTTGACTTCTGAATCCCCACCCTATTCCTCATCCTTGCCCGTGGCCTCTGCATCTGGCCATGACACTTCCCCTGACTCTCAACTATGACTCTGGCTCCAAACAGTAGACCTGTCCATCTATGGCCCTACCCTGACATTGTAATGACATTACTTAACACTTTAGTCAGTGTTCAGTGATTTTAAGGACTCACATAGCTGTTTATCTTTTGGCAAAGTGTTGAGTAGAAGTCAATGTGCTATCCATGGCAAATCCAGTACTTTGTCCCTGACAAGTGTGTACATATTTCAAATGAAGGATGGAAAACGTTCTTGTACTGGTATCATCACCATCACCATCAAATTGCATGAGGCTACAGTGACCATGAATATGGGGAATAAAAAAGAATAGTTTGTAAACATGTATTTGGCTGTAAAGTCTTAACTGATGTATTATCAGAATGTAGTTAGCAGTAGACAATTGCCTGAAGGACACCACACATAAACAGTAGCTACTGAAACGGTGACTGTAAACTCAAGGTTGTGAACTGAAATTTTAAAAGATACTAGTTTTGGAAAATCAGCCTCCCCATGGCTTGGAAATGTAGATATTTGTACAATTCATAGAATATTTATAAAATGACATGAAAGTTTTTGAACCTGAAAAATAGACAATACACAAAAGGGCAGTGTCTGAGCATATTTCATGCTAGGAGCGATCTGGAATAATGCCACAGGGTTTTGTTGTTGTTGTTTGTTTGTTTCTTTTTCTTTCTTTCTTTCTTTTGTTTTGTTTTGTTGTTGGTTTTTTTTTTTTTTTTTTTAAAGAAATGAACTCTAAGGTAATACTGTCAAGATGAGAAAAGTGGATCACTTATTTAAAAGAAAATTACAGCTTTACTTCAGACCAATAGCAATGAATGCATTTTTGAAAAAAAGATTAACTTTCTACTCCTTGCTCCTGAAATTTGCCTCTTTCAAGTTGGGCTAGATTTTGGTCACTGTTCTGGCTGCTTGACACCACTGGGAATTCTCGGTTATGTGAAGGGTATCTCCAGGTGGCATAGAGTAGCCATGATATCTGTGTTTCCACGAGAAGGGGCCCTTGCTAGAATGCTTCTTTATGTTAGTTATCCCATGCTGCTCGAATGAGCCCTTGGGGCTCTGAGCAGTCAGACAGAAAGCAGAAGTACTTTTAGGCTGTTTTATCTTATGCCAACAGGGGTACTTGTCCCCAGACAGCTCCAGATTCCAAGGACCACAAAAGTGTCATAAAGTCGCCTTTGCCTACCCTCAGCTCCCCGATCTGAGCTTGTGCAGATTTAGACTTTGCATAGTCATAAATATGGGTAAACTGGATTGAAAGTGTGTATAAAATGTGACCATTCTGAGCCGTTAGCATTTTATATCCCTTTTGTACTCACTAGCCACAGCTATTAGTAGCTAAACAATGGAGAGGAACCTCAAGTCTTTTTTTTTTTTTTTTTTTTTTTTGCATTTCTTTAATCTTAGGCAGTGAAACGAGTCTGAGCTGCTTACTTGCCCATCATATTTGCAGTTAATAGCAGTTCTTGATTCTCATGCATTGGCACATTTCTGTTAAGCAATAGAGTTTGCATTTCTGACGTTGTGGGTGCTGTTCATATAAAAACAAAACAAAGAAATTAACAAAACCAAATACCGGTTTTCACCGAGGAAAGTGATATCAATGTAAATGTTTCTTGTTATTAGGTTTGACTGAATTTTTAACAAAAACATTGTATGTAAGCTGCTTAACAGTGTTCCTTTACTATTTAAGTATGTGTGCTGTTTTTCATGTGAAAATATTTCCAAGTAAAGAATTATTTATAGAGTAATACCACACAATAACTATTAGGATTCATACTGGCAGAGGTCAATTTCCAGCTAGAAAATGAAGAGAGATTTTTAAGGTAGTAGACAAAAAGCTGTAGACGATTGAAGGAAAATATAGAGCTACTGCTAGCACAATCAAACCACACACGCTTACGTGTTGCATAAATGTTGATAACATGCACCATTGACAATGAAGAATGAGATATAAAAGCACACATCAGCCTAGAAGCTCTTACTTTGTGATCTATGGAACTCCATCCAGCTTCAAGTGGGCTGATGTAAGGAAAAGATGGGAAATGGAGTAAGATCACCAGTTTCCAACCCCTTCTATTTCCAGCACTGGGACAGGGGATGTGGGAAAGCTGGAGGTGGATTTTCTTACAGGAATGCCGAGTGTAAAGGTGGGTAGACCCACTTCCTGACTGCTTAAGTCAACTTAATAACTCTCATTCTTAAGGTTGACTTTAAGGGCTATCGACTTTATAAAGTCGCCTTAACAAAATGTGGCCACTTTTCACTTAACAAATGTGTATTAAGTCAACTTTAAATGGGTCCCCTGGCTTAAGTGCACTTTATAAAGTCCACTTAAACAAACAGGGACTTTCTAAGTCAACTTACTAAAGCCTCGTAGTGTAGACATAGCCCTTGAGTTTCAATACATGAATCCCACTGAACGCTGTGACCATGAATTCTAGACTTTCTTCTCTCCTTCTTCTTAGTCTGTTCTGATGAATCCCAAGTAGTCTTCTCTCTACCCCATCCCTCTCTCCACCCTTTTTGTGTCCCTCTTCCTCTCATGTCTATGGGTATGGCTAGACTGATGGCAGCAAAATCGCCACCATCTGCGTGATCTCCTGGGTGTGATTTACAGTGAGTATGAACTCACTGCTGTGCTCTGGAAGTCATCATAGCAACTCCTGCCATAAGAGCCATTTGCAGTCAACTTCCCCTGGCGGCTTTGAACGTCACCAGCAGATACACAAAGTATTTTACATGCCTTGTGTATCTGGCATAGACTGCCACTGAAAATCAAGGTTAGTGTAGACTAGGGCTAATTGCCTTCATCTTCTTTCCTCCCCCCCATCTCTGGAGCCCTCACAGAACATTGCTATAGTGTGGGAGGCTGGGGGTCAGTGAATGTAGCAACTGGAAGCAGAGCACTAAAGAAAGAAGTCAGGAGTGATGGCTGCAACAAAAGCCACAGGAGCTACTGACACAGAAATATACAGCTCCTAGTGAATTCTGACTAGTTATAAGTTACTTCATGAAGGTGGCTAAAGTCAGGATTATGTAAACGTGGTGGTGTAGGAAAGATATGCTGCCTTCACTTGAAAATCATCGATGGATTATAGCTTCAGAAATCTTCCTGATAAATATTCCTATTTCAAGAAAGTCATTTCAGACTACTTCATAGGCAAAGAAACAAGCAAAGAAACTAATAACCCTGCTTTCATAAAGCATTTATTTTTATCTGAAAACATTATACAGGCATTACATTGCCACAGCCAGTCCATATAGGAGCATGCAAATATCAAAACAGAGAAAAGTTTGTTGAGCTTATTGGTGCAGGGTTTTGGGTTGGAGTGTTTTTGTTTGTTTTTGGTTTGGTTCATATTTCCTTTTCCAGTGTCAAGATTTGTGTGCTTTAGACGTTGAACAATAAAATCCTACCCATGGGGTAAAATTTGTATTTGTAACTAGCTTAGGAATACTAATTAAAAATAAAAGGGAAAGAAAACAATACTACACGCATTTCAAAATGTTAATAGCACAAGTTAGCAATATCTAAACTATACATTGAACCTTTTTCATATGACATAGTGGTGCAAAATTTTCAATTGCTTTGTCTATTGTTGTTGTGTGTTTAAAAAGTTTATAGCTGGAAAAAAAGCCAAGTTCTGCTCCCAGTGCAGGTCTTCATCCAGTAACAGAAAATTATATCAGTTTTACTAAGGGCCACTCACTGTGAATGGCTAGTAGAGCTTCAGTTTGTTCAAGGAAAAGATATGCAGAGCTGGTGACATCCTAATTCAACCTGTACAATGGCTGCCAGTTGGATAGCTAGACCTGGCTGGTGTCCGCTGTGGTTCAGAATTGCAGGAAATTAAACAACTATAAATAATACTTTTCCCTGCTGCACCTCAGCTTTCATTCAACAGAGTATTTGTAAAGCTATACTACTATTTTTCTTTCTGGTGCTTTCAGTATTGGCAAACTGGAGACATTCAACTCTCTTTAGCTGGAGACAAAAACCAAAACAAAATAATAAGAAAACAGCCGCATACTAAGTTTTTCCAGTGACACGAACCTCTTCATGTGCAAGAACACATGGGATGGATGTTGAGTGTACAGTGCATATGTAAACAGTCACAAATTATTTCCATACAATTGAGTCATTTAAAATATCCTATAAAAATTGTTTCAGATGACACCTCTTAGCCACCAGCTGATTGCAAACTCTTATATGTATAAACTCCCTGGTCAGTGAACTGACCTGGATACGCCTTCGCTTCAGTTGTTCTTAGTAAAACATTAATAAACAGCTACAAATTATTGTAATAAAAATGAAAGTAGAACAAAAGACTACAAACATTTGGCTTAGAAAATAAATACTAAGAATGAAGTAAACCAAAACAATTATTCAAAATGAAAGAACGTAAACATAAAACAAACATACACACACACACACACACACACACACTCACTCCCCAGTCTTCAAGACGAACATGGGAATAATGCTCAGAGAAAGGTATTTAATTGGTATAAAAGGTAGCAAAAAGACCAGGAGATGACAGATGCCCACAAATGCTCTTCAGGGCACCAAAGAGAACAATGACAAGTGTAACGAGAACATACTGTTGCGTCTTGAACTGTACAGTCACTACACAAAGTCAATGGATCAGTTAAGTCCGGGTTTGAGGACTTCAGTGGTGCCTTGGTTTTGTTTAGGCCCTTTGAATAAAGGTTGATCTAAGTCCTGCTTAAAACCTATTTTAAGATCTTAACTGAGAATGGAGAGGTCCAATGCACAAGAATGAATGTGACTAATCTTAGGGTTGCCAATGCTTGTGATTTTCAAGTGTGAATCTCACAATATTTGCAGTTTGTTATAACACCAGCTCTCGTACTTATGGTATACAAAAACTCCAGCTTTTATTTTTTGAAACTTTCCAGCCCTCGTGGTTGCAGGAAAAAGCTTGAAAACATGAAGACTAAAAACTCTGAAACCAGAAGTGAAATAAAAGGAATCCAATATTTCTTATTTTTAAAATCACATGATTACTGAACATGTGTGTGTCCATCTATGTAGTATGACATCACCTCTTTTTCAGCTGCAGCGAAATAATTGCAGGCAGCCTAAGCATGAGGAGATGGACTACATCGCTTTTCCTTGTCAACAGGAAGAATGAGATGCAACAGATATTGAGTAATTCATTAGCATTTTGACACGTCACTATTCTTATATTTGTATGCAAACTTCCTTAACGCTGCTGCTAGAAAGTCCTTTTTGTGGCTTTTGCAGAACAGGATTATAAAAGACAAATGTTACTTCAGCAGCAATCCATGCCGCTTGGTTGATTTGCATGGCCTTTTCAATCTCAAGGGTGTAGTTTCTTTTTCTTACAGAAAAGGTGATCTGTATTTTTATTTTTACATAAAGATGTACACTTTCATTCAAAACTGACTTCATCAGAGCAGCGTCATTCAACTAAAATGCATTTTATATATGCACCAGGAGAAAATGCAGCAAGTTACCACAACCTTGCTGCAAACCCTGTTTTTCAATAAAGTGAATAATATATAAAGGCTAGTATAATACTTTCTACTTCCATGCTCCTTCTTTCTAAAGTTCTTAAAGCCTTTTAAAACAATTTAGCCTCACCATATTGTTGGAAGAGAGGAAAGAAGTACTATCCCTACATATGCAGATTGGGAAATTAAGCCATCCAGAGGACATGTTTACAATCACACAGAAAGTCTGAAGCTGATTTTTAAATACAACTGAGCTTTCCTGAATCCCTGCTCTGTTCTTTAGACACAAGCCTACCCTCCCCTTCCTTAATTTAAGAGGAAAGTGGAGTGATAACGTATGAAGAAATGATTTTTTGTCTTTCAGTGTGCTCTTAAAAGGGCAAAAATCAAGACAGGTTTCAGAGTTGCAGAGTTCTGCCTCAGATTCATTAGAACTGTCTTAAATGCTCCACATTTCTGATGAGTTTCCTGCAGCAGAACTACAATAGTTGAGCATACCTTTGTTTCAGAGGGATTTTTCATATTCCCTGGTGAATATCAGAAAGTTCTTAAATCTTTCTATATTTGTAGATAATAAAAAATAATTGGCTCTACCCTATATCATCTCATTGATGCTGCTGCAGTTCCATCAGCAGATGGGTCAGTCAATGTTCATGAATTCACTACATCAGTGTGTTCCCAACATTTTCTCTGCCATGGCACACCTTGTTACCTTTAATTAATTTGAAGCATACCACTATATAGTTTCCAAATGAACTCATGAATATTCATGAGCCAATGAGCCAATCCAGAGCTCTTTGAGTAGTTTTTCAAAAAATTTTGTGGCACACCTGCTCAGGCCTGACGGCACTTTGGTGCGCCATGGTACACTGGTTAGGAAACACTGCACTACATTACAATGCTAGTATTTATGATGCTGTTGGAAAATGGACATATTTCCAGGTTGGTATGGTTAGTAAAGGGAATCCAGTGCCTCCTGTACCATAGGAGTGAGAGAACTGGAAAAGTAGGAGGCTCCTGCATGTGCACTGAACATTTAAAATAGGTGCCCTGGTCTGACTGATATATCAATGGCAGCTTCAATCTGTAGGAAAACAGAAAATATACATTTTTGTACAGATTTAATTTTAAAAGTAAGAAATCTGTTCTGTTTTGTTTCTGCAGGTTAGACACAACTAAGGAAATGTAATTCCCTGTACCTGATACAGCAGGTCAGCCACCGGGAAATTCTTCAGGAAACATAAAAAGGTCAATGCTTGAGTAATTCACTTATGTAAATATAGAAAGGCTAAAATGCTTATTTTATACCTATTCCTAGAATAGAGACTGATATTGTAAGTTGTCCCTCCTCTGCACTCACAGCAGAGATTATGTATAAGGTGGGCTACCAGACAGATAGAACAGCTGAACTCATTAATCTTTTCTCCCAACAGATCCAGGTTCTATCAAAACCGCAGCCGGTGTAGCTACCTGGAGTATCCTGTCTGCTTGTGAAAAACAAACGCATTATAAAAAGAGAGAAAATAACAGTGATTGTGCACGTGGACTTGCTGTAAAAATGTGGTTTTGCCACAACTCTATGAGGCCCTGGCAAAGTATCACACAGTTGGTGCAAAAATACCATTTTAATTCTATGTCATTTCAGCTTGCATCTTTAATATCTTCACAGGTAGATTGATAGCTAGTGATTCATACAGAGCATTCTGTTGTCACTGACACACTGCTGATACCCTAACGGATACACTGGCACCTCTTTGTAGGGTACATCCAGTGACTTTTACAAGTTTTCCCTATTTGCTACCTTGAAACCCACCTGTGTAAACGTACCTAGTAAATACCTTTCTCTATGTACAATACAGGGGTCATGGATATAAAGACTCCACTGAATCATCAGTGGGCGACAAGAGCCTTGGTTTAGGCAACTCTGACATGGGGCTCCTCTTCTGTCTCCTGGCCTAGACTGGTATAGGTTACTGAAGGCTCCAGCTGTCCGGTTGTTGGCAAGTCTACGACAGGTCCTGAAGGGTTTCGAAACTGCTTGTATACCCGTGGATCCTGGGCTACATATGTGGACGTAGAGGAGTACAGCACCAGCCCAACAAGGATAGTGAAGAATGACAGCAGATAAAGTCCTGAAAACTGAACAGAAATAAGAATAAAGTCATTAGAAAGCTGCAGTGGTTATTCAGTACTCAAGAAAGCTAGTGGAAAATTGTTTCATATGCAGAGCATACAGCACTTTTATTCGTTCTTGTTTGACTGCAGATTTTGAGGAGACACCATTGCTGGAAGTTTGTTTCCATTATCTTGTGTCTCATATTGTACCAAAAATATAAGTGCAATTCTCCTGTATCCCTAGCAATATAAGTATGAATCTGCCAACAACGAATCAGGAGATCTGAGTTTTGTGCCTTGACACTTCTCTGCTTTGCGACTTTGTCTAAGTCACTTCACTTCAATGGAGTTCAATTTCCTCATCTGCAAAATAGGGATAAAATGGTATTTACCAATAATAGTAAAATGTTTTGAGAACCATGGATGAAAGGTGAAGTACCCATAGGAAGTTTCTTTATTTTACATAAGAACAACCGTATGTCTTCAGAGCAATGGTCTAGCTCAGTTTCCTATCTTCTGATAGCAACCTATGCCAGATGCTTCGGATAGGGTGAACACAACAGGTAATCATCAAAAGAGCCATCCTATCAATCATTGCCAGCCTCTGGCAAACAGAAATCCATGACTGTCCTGGCTAATAATCTCATTGATGGACCTAGTCTTCATGAACTTATCTAGTTCTTTTTTGAACTCTGCTATAGTCTTGGGCTTCATAAAATTCTCTAGCAAGGAGTTCCACAGGTTGACCCTGTGTTGTGTGAAAAAATACTTCATTTTGTTTGTTTTAAACCTGATGCCTATACATTTCATTTAATGACCCCGAGTTTATGTGTTATGAGACAGAACAAATAATACTTCCTTATTTATTTTCTCCATATCAGTCATGATTTTATAGATCTCTACCATATTCCCCCTTAATCATCTCTTTTTGAAGCTGAAAAGTCCTAGTCTTGTAATCTCTCCTCGTATGGATGCTTTCTATATTCTGTTGCTTGCTGTTTGCCACATCACTTCCCCTCATCCCGCCAGCTTGTCTACCCACCATCACTCACCTCTTGTGCCCCTCCTTCCCTCCCCTGCCTTTCTGGGACCTCTGCTTCTCATCACTTCCTTCCTTCCCTTGTTCAACAACCCCCTTGGCAATTTATCACTCAGTGCCTGGGGTATGGGGGAGTGTGGAAGAGAGGAGGGGGGCCTGAGTGGGGAGGGAGCAGGTCCAGGGGAGGAGCAGGTGTGGACTCTGGGCTGGGCTGCGTGTGAAGCTGAAGCGAGAGGACAGAACTATTCTGCCCTGAAGCCTAGAATTACTGTTGATTGTCCTGCACCTAATCATTTAGTTGCCTTTTTCTGTGCCTTTTATAGTTCCAATATATCACTTTTGAGATGCAGTGACCAGCAGGCAGTATTTAAGATGTGAGTGTATCATGGATTTATAAAGAGGGAATATGATATTTTCTGTCTCATTATTTTTCCTTTGCCTAACGATTCCAAACATTCTGTTAGCTTTCAAACTGTGTATCTGTAAAGTATAACCAGTCAGTGCTATCGAAATAATGGTACAATGAGTTTTAAAAAGCATTTAAAAAGTAAAATATATATTTTTAGAAAGGTTCTTTTGACATTTATTGAACCATTTATTGGGCAGTGTGCTAACAGTACACCAGTATTTATTCACCTATACAAAAGCTCAAGGCAGTTCACTTGAAGCAATAAATGTTTTGTGTGTATAACCGAATTCAGAGAGCAGATAGCAAGGGTGCACACATCTAACTGTGATTTCAGAAAAGTCGGGGGCTTCAGCTTTAACAAGCCCTGGGTTGACCTCAAAAGGTTGTAAGGTACACACAGAAGATGAGAAGTTCATCCAAAGATTTGGTATTAAGAGTCTGACAGGCAGTTTCACAAGGCCAGTTCTTTTCTTGAGTTTTGGATATATCCTGCCACAGGTTGGGCTGGAAATACCACACAAATAACCTTTCTGGTGCTATTTGTAGGTTAGGTAGAGTCAGGAACTGAGAAGCTCTTCAGAATGAGAAATAAAGTATTTGATTCTTAGTTCCCTAAATGGGCAGCCAAGGATTTCCTCAGGAAAGGGCAAATCTCTGGGTGGTAGAAAAAGGGCACAACCAGTCGGATGGTGTCTGCTTCCCCCACAGTACCAGAAGGGGTGCTAATTATACCATCAAAAAAACACCAAGGAGTCGTGTGGCACTTTAAGACTAACAGATGTATTTTTCGCATGAGCTTTTGTGGGAGAAAATCCCACTTCGTTAGATGCTTCGAAGATGGGTGAACTTACCGAATGGAACGAAAATAAATGCAAGGAGGTGAAAAACATAGGATCAGGTCATACAGTAACAGCAAATCAGAACAGTTGTTAGGTTCAAACCATGAGAAGCCTGAAGTCAAATTACCTTTTGTAATGGGAAAAGAACCCATAGTCTCAATTAAGTCCTGCTTTCACAGAATTTAGCTTGCATATTAATTCGAGTTCAGCTGTTTCTCTTTGAAGTTTTGATGTCCCAGCCACATCTCTGACAACAGTCGTTAACAAATCATTTATCGAGTGATTAGAAAGATGGAAGTGCTCAGCAACTGGTTTCTTGAAGAACAGTGTACTCCACTAATTCTAGCTAGTGGACTGGTCCCTAGTGGCTGCTCCAGCATTTGCTAACAATTGCTTTAGAAATAGAAGAGAAGTCAATGGTGTTTAAAGTTACCATTAGACTCACCAAAAGTTGTACCAAGCAGGAGTTTAATAAAGGAAAAAAATATTTTAAAAGAATAGTTGTAGAAATAGGCAAAGGTGTAATGTGAAGGATGCACATGCACTCCGTATGCAACTTCCTTAAGGGGAAACACTCCACCTCTAAAGCAATCCAAAGTGGACTTAGTTCAAGACTCATTAGAAGACAAACTGCATGGCCACGCTGGCATGTCAAGGACATAGAAATGATTTGGTGTTTAGCAAGAGTTCTGATGAAAGTGCAATGTTCAGCTGCAGTCACAAAAACAAGAATGAATGAAAATGCCAACAGTTTACTACAATCCTGTAACCAAACAGGGGCTACCTCATGAGGTGAATGTTTTATTTTCCACAAAGGGAGCTGCAAATCTGTTCCCTAATCCTAGCTGACTATGGGACTTTAACAGGTGCCAAATGTGTTTCTCTTGCTCATTTAGATGCAGTGCTAGATGGCTAGCCAGAGTTAAATTATCCAAGCATGAGCTTCAGCAGTTCCACATCAGTTCTTTATGCTTGTAAGGAAATAATTTTGTGAAATGTGAATTCTCTTTAAAAGTGCTAACTTTCCCTTGTTATTTAATTTCCTGTCATACCACTGAGCTACAGAACATGTGTTGAACATTCCTACATGTGGCTAATCCTACTGCATTTGACATTTCTCAGAAATAGTCCCTCTGAAGGGCTTTTGAAAATGCTAGAAGCATAACCCCTGATGACAAGTCTGTATCTGCTGTCATTTTCCACAGTGAGAGTGTAATAAATACACTTCAGAAGGGAATGCACCATAATGGGGAAAGTCTAAAGCATGTCAGAAGCATTGTAGATGGGAAGAAGGCAGGGCTCTGCTTTTCATCAACCATTAATTGCTTTTTTTCAAGCATGTCACCAGGTCTTCATGTGTCATCTGAGAGTATGATCTGATGTAGTCACCCAGCCAAAAACACAATGCAGAATGCAAGAAAAGGTCTGCTGAAAGACTCCTTCCATGTGTCACAACTCTGCAAGGAGTGGTGGGGAGAGATCTCCCCCCTGTGGTAGCCAAACCTTAAGTCAGTCGATCCAATGTATTTTTCCTCTCCATTTCAGTTTATCTTTCACTCCCTGGGAACACCTCCTTTCTCTCCATTTCTCATTATACATGGGTTCTGAAATCTCTTGCAGTACTATTTCAGATAACAAATGAGTCCAAAATAAAACTCGTAACACCAAACTTTCCTAAAAGACTCATAGAATACTTGTATTTACTGGAGTGCTCTACTGCTGTGTCTGTGTAAGCATTTTTTATCTTGACCTGCAAACCTCATCCCTTTAGATTCAGTATTAATAGTCAGTAAAAGAGACAACTTCAAAAACAGCTGTTTCTTATGCTATTTCTAAGACATGGAGGTTGAGTGCATCATTTTGTATTGCTACCCTGAATATAACTGAACTGTAAGCTCTAAAACAAACAAAGAAGGAGTCCCGTGGCACTTAAAGACTACCAGATACATTTATTGCATGAGTTTTCATGGGAGAAAATCCCACTTCATCAGATGCTTTGAAGATGGGGGAACTTACAAGATGGAAGAAAATAAATTCAGGGAAGTATAAGTCATGGGACCATGGCACACCATGACAGCAAATCAAACCAGCTGCAAAGATTCAAACACTAGGGAACAGCATACAGAGGGAGATGAGGTCAAATCACCTGCTGTAATGAGAGAAAAATCTCCTGTCCCAATTAAGTCCTGAAGTAATGCAACCGAATTTGGAAATAAATTCAATTTCAATAGCTTCACTTTGAATCCTTGATTTAGTATTCATCTGTGTGATCAGGAAGATTGAAATGCTGACCCACTGGTTTTAGAGGGTTGTGATATCAGAATTTATTTGCAAATTCGGTTGCATTACTTCAGGACTTAATAGGGACATTGGATTTTTCTCTCATTACAACAGGTGATTTGACCTCATCTCCCTCTGTATGCTATTCCCCAGTGTTTGAATCCTTACAATTGTTTTGATTTGCTGTTACAGTGTGACCTGTTCCCATGACTTATACTTCCCTACATTTATTTCCTTCCATTCTGTAAGTTTCCCCACCTTCAAAGCATCTGATGAAGTGGGATCTTCTCCCATGAAAGCTCAAGCAATAAATATATTTGTTAGTCTTTAAGTGCCACAGGACTCCTTCTTTGTTTGTTTTACTGAACCAGACTAACACAGCTGCCTTTTTGGATGTAAGCTCTAAGAGGCTGTGTATTTCCTCTTGTTGGGTGAAACATTGCTTGAAAAAGATTCTGCTCTTTCTTTTGCTAACTTATCTCTCACTTCTTATAGAAATATATTTCTCATAAGCCTAGTGAAAAGCATAAAAACACTCCAGACTTGTAGATCCTACTGAGACTCATTTCCATCCATGCTAAACATAATAAAAGTGGAACATTAAAAATGTAACAAGGCAAGAAATTCTGTAGTTATAGTTAGTGAAGTATATTATAAGTGACACCTCCAGAGTCTCAGCAACTGGACCCATTACAGGAATCAAATAAAATTAATAGGAATGAATATAAACAGTGTCAACATCAGCTCATTGAGATGAATAATGATGTGTCTTCGTTCTTGTGTGACCTAAATGACTTAATTCCTCTGTGCCAAAATTCCTCATCAGTAAAACAGGAACAATAACACTTACCTTCTCCCACCACCCATCTGCATTGTCCGTTTGGATTGCAAGATTTATGGAGCAAGAACTGCTTCCTAATGTGTGTTTAGATAGGATCTAGCATAGTGTGGTCCTGTTCTAAGTTGTGGCCTTTGAGAGCTATTGTAATCCAAATAATAACCATGAGCAGCAATTAAGTCAGCAAAACAACTAACCCTTGCCTGTCTTTTCGAGTGTCCTAAGTCTGGGTTCTAAGGGGAAATAAGGAGTGAGTTTCAAAGGAGGAAGCTCTCTGCTGAGAACACCCTGCCAATGATCCTGCAATGTGGAAGCAGAACAGCAAGTGACCCAGTAGCGGTGATGGGCCAGAGGGAGGGAGACAATACTGCGGATTAGAGCCCTGCACAGATACAAATACATGGATCTGTATCTGATCTGCATCCGCAAGAAATGGTCCACAGATATCTGTGCTGTATCTGTGGATGCGGATATAATGCAGATATCCATGGATATCTGCATATTTGCAAGGCTCTAGCTCTGTGAAGATAAAAATATGTGGACCTGTATCTGATCTGCATCCACAAGAAATGGTCTGCGGATATCTGCACTGGATCCGTGGATGCGGATATTAGGGATATAATGCGGATATCTGTGGATTTGTAGGGCTCTACCCCTGATACTTTAATTACTTGTTTGAAGAACGGGCTTCACATCTTGCCCTTCCATGAAGCATTAACAATTTCTGTCATTAATGATCTCAAAACTTCTCTGCTGGCCTTAATCAGCACAAAGATCTACCTCATAGATGGTGGGCCACAACTGCCCTTGAACAGGGATTCTCAGCCTTCTTCAAACTGTCCATATCTCTCCTCCCTATTTAGCAATATGAGAAAGGCCGGGTGGCCATGACCCTTAGAAACCACTTGCCTTAGTTGACCTAAGAGCACAATTACCAAAAACCAAAATGAAACTCAGCAAGAAAAGGTGATACATTTAAAACCTCCTGCCCTGGCACTGCACCCACAACTCAGGCCAAATCAGACAGGTGCAGACACATGTTTTCTATGAGTTAGGCAGAAATTTCTGACCTGTGAGTAAAACAACTCTGAAATAGAGCTAAATTTGGCTAAAATCACCATTTTTGCTGAAACTATGGCAGATAAATAATGGAGGCTTAAAATGAACATCCTTACATATTCATGTACCTAGGTCAGAACCATCAGTGGGGTTAATTACATGGAGGAAGGTAGTACCTAGGGATCTCAACCAAGATTGCATCCATCCATTGTGCAAGGTGCTATAGATACCCATGAAAAAGAGACAGTTCCTGTCCTGAATAAGACAGAATTTCCAGCCACAATGGAAATTGGAAAACTGAAATGTAAGTCAGGTTGAAGGAGTGCTTCAATGAGCTCTTTAATCAGGAAAAGGATGAGAGCAAGAGCAGGGGCACTGATGATGACATGAAGCAGGAAAACACAGGGACATCCTCACGGATTTGATGAGGATGCAGAGATCTCTTCTACAGAGACAGGAAATAAATCCCCCTGTTATAGTTACCTTCCTGATCTCATTATCATAATAAATGACATTTGTGACATTCCCCAAAACACATGATCTAGTCAACCCTAAATCATTCTACACATGCCTGCCTGCTGTGTGCTTGACAGAAGTTATTAGAGGCTATATCTAAATCTCAGGCTGATCAAAGCCCTCAGTGTAGATTACTTGATGCTATTCACATTGGAAAAATATTAATATTAAATATTATAAGTTTACTTCTCCTCACATTATTCAGTGCCTGCAGTGAAAATAAAAATTGTACAATTAACATTTTTAATATTCAATTTATGAAAAGTATAGTTTGTGTGCTTGTTGAACCCAAGATAATCATACAAAACAAGGACTAGATAACTGACACCAGATGACATATATGACGTGATATGTTCAGTATATGCAACAAATCTGATTTTGATTGACAGGATGTTTTTGTTATATATCCTATGGATGTTCCATAGAGAACTGGTGCCATAATACATTTATCCAGCCAGGGTTTGCTGAGAAAGTAACATAATCTGATTTAACTGCATAGCCTGGGGTTCTAGACAATTGTTTTGATGTGTGGCGATTAGAAGCTCCTATCAGGAAACTGGAGAAGCAGTAAGATCCAGTGATCAAAAAAGATTAGCAGTCAAGCCAGTTCTGCTAGTTTCTGCTATGGGGTGTGTGTGTGTGAATGGCTTCACATAAAATAAGAACAAACATCAACCACTCTGCAGCTTAACTGAAAAGGTCTGGTTATTTTAAAAAGCTTCATTATATGTCTCTAGTTATGGCTGGCGACTGGTGTTCCTAAAACCTGTATGGAAGTCTGTTCTTACAATAGATCTGGATCCAAGAAACTTCACACATTTTGTTAAGAAGCCAGATTATGCAAGGGTTTCTAGATTTAGTGATGTTTGAATAAAAGCATCTAAAGTTCTGAATCCATAGCCAGAATGAATTTCTAAACCTTTCACAGTTTGTTCTTATCCCCACTTGGTATCCTTGTGCCTTAAAATTATTTTGTTGGGAAACTGGGTGCAAAGGAGGGTCCTTGCTGAGGACCAAATAGTGCATCAGATTTCATTGTTTCTGAATAACTATAGAGAAAACAGATGAAAATAAAAAGAAAAACCAAAAAAGAAAGAGGAAAATGCTTTTTGGGGTGAAGAGAACAAGCCATTCTTCACATATCATGCAGTTAGAAGGGAAATCAGAGTGAAAGGAAATAAAAGTGTGTTTGTAGTGCAGCTAGGGGGAAGATCTGCTGCAAGGGGGAATTTGCAGACAAACACTTTTGGCTGTCTCCGCTAAACAGAACCACATTGTTGCAGGCACCAGGCAAGACAATAACATAAGTGACAAAAACAGACAGATGTGATTCTGCAAAAAAGCCCACACAAAGAAACTCAGTGATTTGCTAATTTTGGCTTCGCACTAAACCATCATGATAATGATCATTACCATTATTTTTATGGTTATGAAAATGCAAATTCTCTTTTATCCAGTCCATTGAACTGGAAATAGACTGCAAGAGTGGAGCAGATTTTTCCGCTGGGGTTCTCCAATTACCATTTTATTTCATAACAATAGCGGCAGACTAAGCCACTTGGGGGTTGGTATGAAACATCAGACTCCCTGCCTATGTCACCCTAACTGCATTTTTTAAGTCCTGAAATGAGAAAATGTCTATTAAATGACTAGCTAAAGTCAGAGAACTTGAAGACATTGTCTGCCTCATATATTAAATGATAAGAATCTGACGTGTAAGAATGGCAACCTTTTTTTCCCCCTTCAGTTGGGAATTGTGGAGAAGCGAATACCAGGTATTTCAACAAAAATGAACAAACAAACCAGGCTGATCAATCCAAGAAATATTAACTCTTTGAGAGAAGTAACTTCATAATCATGCTGCTGAAGAGACAAAATCTACACAAAATCTTTCACTAGAGCAGAGTTCATTCCATATTCCTGTTTACATTCTTGATGCTATCATGACAGGCAGTCCCCAGGAGTGCTTTATTCTAATCAGCAATCTTGTGTAATTTGATGAGGCCCTCTGTTTGAAAAACTAATTCATTTTACAGCATAATCTGCAAAGCTGATCAAATGTGAGGCCAATGAAGGTTCCTTTACAGACTCATATCCTTCCCCCTTGGGTAATTTCACACATGAGTACATGAACAGACTCAGCTAAGAGAACTAAAAACGAATTTCTCTCATTATCATTTATACGACAGATAGACATTTCCACTTGGTTTGATGAACTGATCAAGAGAGTCTGGGCTTATTTGTGCACTGCTTTCTATTTTTGACTCAATACAGCAAATGAACTGTACTATAAACAAATCCAGAAGTTGCAAGGAGTGAGTTTTCTTTGTGGTCTGCACATCTGGTTAGTAAGAATCTACAGCTGAAAATTCAGATACCTGGAGATTTATATAAATGTCGTAATGCCCTAATTTGCATTTCTGAGTATTATGCATTACCTTATTTACATAAATGACAGCAAATGTCCTAATTCATTTAAGCCTGACAAGGCTGCAGCTTAGAATGAACTCTAGGAACATAGCACTGCTCTGTTCCTGGCCCTCCCTGGTATCTTCCTGAGTTGGTGCTGAGCTCCTTTAGCTTCTGTCCGTGGCTGTCCCTTGTCCTGGACTGAGGAGAGAGCTGTGTTTAGTTAGCTATCCTCCAGTGCTGGCTGCTGCCCTGATCCAGAGGAGGATCTGGCTTTTTCCCAAGGCTGCTGTCCCCTAGCTGCTCCTTGCCAGGGGGAAATTCTTCTCTCTCTGCCTGCTGTTCCATGATTTGGAAGGGAAACTATGGCCTTGACCCCCTGGCTGTGGTGGGCTCTGGCTGCTAAGTTTTGGTAACTGGTCACAGGCTTGAGTGTTGATTTAATCAGTGCACTCCCCAGTGCCATTCTAGAGGACTAAGTTCTAGGCTACATAGTGGTGTAGAATCACCCCAGTTGGGTCCTTATGGGTCCCCCAACATCCTCTACAACTTTAATCATTGGTACCCTCTCTAAACCACAAAGATGTAGTCAAGTGTTTCCCCTCAACTCTCCAAGTCAAGAGGTTTAATGCCAAGGTGGGATCAGTGCAGCAGCTGCAGGAAGGAGCACTGGTCACTCTGCTGAGGAGGGCAACAAGGCCCTAATTGATGTCAAGTGTGTGAGCAGTTTGTGTGATGGGGAACCCTGTCTGTTAGTAATTGTACAGAGGTTGGTGCAGGAGTGCACACAAAGGACTGTATAATCATTATATAGCAGGGACTTCCAGCGAGTGTAAAAGTTAGCAAGCAAACATGTTTCACACCATTACAGCTCATTTTACTTTTTATGACATTTCTTCCTTCTGTGTGCTTAATTAGTCTCTTTCAAAAAGAACCACTAGTACAGTCAATAGTCTGCATGTTAACAACCAACTATATTTATTAAAAAGTAATAAATATAAGGTCTACTTCAAGGGTGTCAAACATGTGGCCCACAGGCTGGATTCCATGTGGCCTGTGACTGTGCTTTGTGGGACTACACTCTCTCCTTAACAGAGACAGAGAGAAAGAGAGAGGTCGTGCATACTCAGCCCTCCACGATGC
>ML682021.1:532160-554883 GCA_007922195.1 Podocnemis expansa | reverse complement strand
GCCTGAGGAGCCAGCGGGACCCGGCTCCCCGTGGCAGCGGCCGCTCAGTCGCTGGGGAGCTGGGTTGGGACCGGCTCCCTGGCTGCAGTCCCCGCGGTCGGGAAAAGCCGCGGCCCCGGCACCCTGCCCCGGGCTTTGCCGCCAGCCCTGGCGGCGGGGAGAGCCGGGCGCCCCCGGACGCCACTGTGGGGTTTGGCAGCAGCCCGGGCAGCAGGGAGAGCGGGGAGCCCCGGCACCTGGCTGCAGGGCTCCTGAGCAGCCCCAGCGGCGGGGAGAGCGGGGCATCGGCACCACTCTGCAGGGCTCCCCCCTGGTCTTGGGGCAGCCCCCCGTGCCCTGCGGCTTGCCTCCCCTCAGCACCCTGGCCAGGGTGCTGAGGGGAAGGCTCTTCCTCCCAGGGTGCTAAGCACCCTGGGAGGAAGTTTAAATCATTTTGGTTTTTCGAAATAAAGGTTTTATTTCGAAATAAGTCATTTCGGAATGACTTGTTTCGAAATAAAACCTTGCATGTAGACATAGCCACTGTGTAGCCAGAAGACTACTGTAATACTGGTACCCAGAAGTCAGCTACTACAGGAGAAGCCCAAGAAAGAAAACAACAGAACACTATTGGTCATCATCTGCAACCCCCAAGTCAAACCTATTCTACAAGATGGTCCCTCTGTCTCCCAGGTCTTGGGAGGCAGACCTCTCCTCACATACAGACAGCCCCACAACCTTAAGCAGATACTCGCCAGAAACTACAGAATAAACAACAGAACATTAAAGCAGGCACGTATCCCTGCAATAAACCCCGTTGTCAACCTTGCTCACATATCTACACAAAAGAAATCATTACAGGACTTAATCAAGCTAGCTACTCCATCAAGGGCTCATTCACCTGCTCATCCACCAATGTGATTTATGCCATCATGTATGCTTCAGCCTGATATATTGGACAAACAGGACATTCTGCACAAAAAAATAAATGGGCATAAATCTGACATCAGAAATCATAATATTCTAAAACCAGTGGGTCAGCATTGCAATCTTTGTGATCCCTCCATTAATGATTTGCTAATTGCTGTGCTCAGACAGATGAATACCAGATCAAGGCTTCAAAGAGAAGCTGCTGAAATCAAATTTATTTGAAATTCAGTTGCATTGCCTCAGAACTTAATAGGGACATCGGATTTTTCTCTCATTAAAACAGGTGATTTGACCCCATCTTTCTCTGTATGCTGTTCCTCAGAGTTTGAATCTTAACAACTGCATTGATTTGCTGTTACAGTGTGATCTGTTCCCATGATTTACACTTCCCTGAATTTATTTTTCACTCATTCTGTATGGTCCCCCATCTTCAAAGTGTCTGATGAAGTGGGATTTTCTCCCATGAAAGCTCATGTGATAAATAAATTTGTTAGTCTTTAGGTGCCATAGGACTCCATATTTGTTTTACTGAACTAGACTAACATGGCTGCTGCTTTGGTACAAGGCAAGGGATACCAGACTAGTCAAAGAAATGAGAACTTGCTGCTTGTTCAGCTCAGGATGGTGTGGTGCCAGATCAGGGGTGCATATGTCAAATGCATAGGATTTGTGGCCTGTATACCTTTTGGTACTGAAGAAATCTGTCCATCTGACATTATCATTTTTTTTGTTTGCAGAGTATTTGATATACTTGTATAATAATAAAAGTGCACATAGAGTTATGAAGAGTCATAGTTAACTCTCAGATTGTCCTCTTACAAACTTGAAGAATTTTTAAAAAAGCTAAGTAGCTCTCCTACATATGTTGCGGTGCTTTTACTCCAGATGGAAGCAACTCAGGACACAAGCATCCACAACTATCCAAATGTATGTATTTATCCACAGGCAGGAGGAGTTCCTCTATTAAAACAGACTAAACCCACCCTTTATTCCTGCAGTAAAATGGAATTATAGGGACCACTCATCTAACCAAAGTTTAGTTGGTTACATATATACTCGAAGTAGCTACAATACCGACCATCTGAGACAAAGCACACTAGATTAAATTAACACAAAGAAAATCAATGTTGAAATAGATATTTAAATGCTTGTAATACTATGGTACTGTGCATCACAGAAATGCTTATCAATAATATATATTCTTCTTCCCCTACTTTTAAATTTTTTAATATTCTCTAGTGGTTTATTTTATCAGCTGTCAGTTGTTATGAGTGTTGCCCAAGAATTCAATAAAGCCATAACAGCCGGCAGTAATCAGTTCTATATTGCTGTATTTGAGACTAATGTTGTTCAAAAGCAAGGTTACTGCAATTGATTCTACATGAGCCTCTTGTTTATGCATTTTGAGCTGAGTGTTAAAATATGTGCATACAATTCGGCTCCATTAGTATGGCACTCTTTAGCTCAGTCATACAAATGGGGAGCATTCCCACAATGAGCTACAAAGAATCTGCAGCTGCAACTTATTGGCTATGTCTACACGGCACTTTTATTTCGAAATAACACTCGTTATTTCAAAATAAAAGAAATTTAGTCTACATGACGTTTTCTTATTTCGAAAGGACAGATCCTGTCCTTTCGAAATAAGAATCGTCCTTTCGAAACAGTTAAACCTGGATTTTTTCGAAATGGCTGTTATTTCAAAATGGTTATTTCGAAATAATGCCATTTGGACCTGTTGTTTCGGAATAAATGGATTCCGAAACAACAGGATTTGAACTTCCTCCCAGGGTGCAAAGCACCCTGAGAGGAAGAGCCTTCCCCTCAGCACCCTGTCCAGGGGGGCGCTGTGGCCACACTGCCCCGGCTGCAGGCCCCCGAGCTGGCGGCGGGGGAGCCGCGGGGTCGCAGCCGCTGCCCCTGCTGAGCCCAGGGCCTGAGGAGCCGGCGGGACCCGGCTCCCCATGGCAGCGGCCGCTCAGTCGCTGGGGAGCCGGGTCGGGACCGGCTCCCTGGTTGCAGCCCCCGTGGCCGTGAAAAGCCGGGCCCCGGCACCCTGCCCCGGGCTTTGCTGCCGGCCCTGGCGGCAGGGAGAGGCGGGCGCCCCCAGACCCCACGGTGGGGTTTGGCAGCAGCCCCGGCAGCGGGAAGAGCGGGGAGCCCCGGCACCCTGCCGCAGGGCTCCTGAGCAGCCCCAACGGCGGGGAGAGCGAGGCATCGGTACCCCTCTGCAGGGCTCCCCGCTGGTCTTGGGGGCAGCCCCCCATGCCCTGTGGCTTGCCCCCCCTCAGCACCCTGGACAGGGTGCTGAGGGGAAGGCTCTTCCTTCAAAACATGTTTCGGAATAAAGGCTTTATTTCAAAATAAGGCATTTCGAAATGACTTATTTCGAAATAAAGCCTTGTATGTAGACATAGCCATTATCTTTAATGTAAGTTACTGTATGTGTTGTTAAGTCCCATAAGTTTTCCCTCACTAAATACTGTCTGATGGAGGGCTTCTTTCAGTTAGCTCATTTGTGTGTTCCTCTGTCTTCCTACTGACTATGTCTACGCTGGAGGCTTAAGTCAACGTAACCAGGCTTAAATCAGCTTAAGCAACTTCATGGCCACATTTGGAGTTTCTTAAGTTGCCTTAAGCACTTGCTTAAGTCAACTTAATAACTCCTGCCCTTAAATTCGACTTTAGGCATTAAGTCAACTTAATGCAATGTGCCCAGTTAAGTCGACTTTATTAAGTTGACTTAAGCCAGTGTAGCCACTTAAGCCAACTTAAGAAAGTCAACTTAAGCCAGGGGACCCACTAAAAGTTTATTTTATAAAGTCATCTTTAAATGGGTCCCCTGGCTTAAGTTGACTTAGAAAAATGGGGACTCTTTTAAGTTGACTTAATAAAGTCGACTTTAAGCCAACCTTGTTATGTCGACTTAACTGAGCCCTCTAGTGTAGACATAGCAACTGAGATGCCTACCCTGGCAAATACTTTGACTTCATTCTTAATGTACATCCCAGATATTTCCACCTTCTATTTGGGATAAGGGATATTGGATTCTTTGGTGAATCTCAGCATTATTTATAAATTAATAAATATTCCCACTGGCTTGCATGTTACTACCAAAATGTGGGAATTAACTGTGCTTTTGTGTCCCTTTGCCGTCTAAAGCACTGTTAAGGCATGTAATGCTTTTGTTGTATCTGCTTATGCTTTGTCTCAAAATGAAGTGAGCAGCAATGTCAAACAGGAGTGGTGACAGACTGAATCTTTGTTTGTCACCAGCATTTATGTTAAACCACTTTCTTGCCATGCTATGTGAAATTCAGTTGATTTGTGTTCTAGAAGTTCATGCAAATCTTTCTCTTTGTTTCTATTTGCATGTATTTGCATCAGCCCTGCCTCTAAAATGTCGCAGATAAATCCAAAACCTCAAAATGAAATTGAGTCAAAACTACTAAGCTTTGCCTGGTTTTGGTTGGAAACTGATGAATTTCAAATGGCATCCATCCAAAAACTGGTTCTCATACTGGAAATTCACTTCATTTTCACTGAGTCTTAATAATTCCACCCATTTTCATCCACAAGAATTGATTTTTCTGAATAGGAATAAAATCCATAGAAAAAGCGGGATGGATCAAGAAGATCCCAGCTAATATCTTCACTTTCACATTAAGTAGAAACCACAAGTTTGTCTTCTCTACTTTCTACTTGATTCTTCATTTCAGTTTTTAAAATGCAGCTTATCTATTGCAGTACTTCTTTCAGAATGAGAAAGGGCTGATCTCACCTATGTTAAATTTGTTCATCTTTAAGTGCCACAGGTCTCCTTGTTTGTTTTGCCTATTTTATAATTTGTCCTACAGCAGTTTTAATGGTGCCCAGACCAAATAGGCAGATGATTTTCTTACATCCAAGCACAAAAATGTCCAACAAAAAAGCACTAGAAGGCTGTTATATATAGTGTCTCCAAGCAGTTGTTTTTACATTTGTAATGCTAACGTTAAAAATGTAAAAAATGTTGACAATATTAAAAAATAAGTAAGGTCTTTCTAAAGAGATGACTGATGATTGCACAGCTACTAACCCTAACTTACACAGAATGGGCTTTTTTAAAAAAATTAGTTCCCTAAACATTTTTTTCAAGTCCTTGCCCCTCCTTATAGTATTGAAAGGTCCTAGTGATGATGGTCTAAATATTCTGCAGGTTTTCCAACCCTGAGGTTTCATGATCTGATGTAGTCTATAATCAGTTTACTCAAGTAATTCAAATATCCCTCTTCTTTCAGTCATCCATATCTAAATTCATCCTCCAAAGAACTCATGTGGATGACTCGTCACATGATCCTTCTAGAATCCTTAAAAGAAAGTGTTTCTCATGACATAGGAATAATTCTATATGCATCAGCCAAAGTCTATTGAAGTCAAAGGAAGGACCTCAATTTACTTGAGGGGGTTTTGAACAAGGCCTTAGCAATGTAAAAACAATTAGTACTTCAGACTCTACTTTATAAGCGCAGTAGACCTTCCCATATAAATTCAGTTTTTGGAAAGTCTGTACGAAACTTTGCAAATATCAAAAAAAAAAAATAAAAAAATCACAAGTCATTAAAAAGTGGCTCATACTGCATAGCACGCTGGTTTCCATTAAAACAGAATTTGTGTATATAGCATCTTTCACCTCAAGTTAAATTACAAAGCAATCAGTTGAATTTCACTAGTACAATGCCAGATCATCTTCACCAATATACATGAGAACGGGACCCTCACTGGCTAGAACCCCATACCTCTTTGAAAGAATGAGATGTGCTGTCTTTGTTACACCAACACTTCTTCCTAGGAGGCAAATGTATGGTCTTAGATGAGTGCTCTGCACAGTCTGGGGGAAAAGCTGGGGTTGGAGGATTTGCTGTAGAGATTGACAGTCATAGAATCATAAAATCATAGGGCTGGAAGGGACCACATGAGGTCATCTAGTCCAACGCCCTGCTAAAAGCAGGACTACTCCCGCTAAATCATTCCAGCCAGGGGTTTTTCCAAATGGGTCTTAAAAGTTTCCAAAGATGGAGATTCCACCATCTCCCTCGGGAACCCATTCCAATGCTTCACCACTCTTCTAGGGAGAAAGTTTTTATAATATTCAACCTACATTTACCCAGCTGCAGCTTGAAATCATTGCTCCTTGTTCTGTCCTCTGTCACCACTGAGAATAGCCTAGCTCTCTCTTCTTTAAAGCACACCTTCAAGTAGCTGAAGGTAGTTATCGAAACCCCCTCCCTCAAGTTTTCTCTTTGGCAGACTAAATAAGCCAAATTTCTTCAGTCTCTACTTGTAAATCATGTGCCCCAGCCCTCTAATCATTTTCTATGCCCTCCACTGGACTCTTTCTAATTTGTCCACATCCTTACTGCAGTGGGAAGCTCAAAACTGGACACAATATTCCAGATGCAGCCTCACCAGTGCTGAATAGAGGGGAAAAATCACATCCCTCGATCCGCTGGCAACATTCCTGCTGATGCAGCCCACTATGCTGTTGGCCTTTTTGGCAACAAAGGCACATTATTGACTCATATCCAGTGTCCTGTTCACCATAACCCCCAGGTCCTTTTCTACAAGCTGCTACTTAGTCGGCCAGTCCCCAGCCTGCAGTAGTATATGGGATTTTTGCGTCCTAAGTGCAGGATTTTGCACTTGTCCTTGTTGAACCTCATGAGATTTCATTTGGCCCAATGCTCCAGTTTGTCCTATCCCTACCCTTCAGTGTATTTAACATTTCCCCCAGCTTGGTGTCATCTGGGAAATTACTCAGCATACGATCTATCCCATCTTCTGGATCATGAAGATGTTGAACAAAAACAGCCCCAGGACTGACTGCTGGGGCACTCTGCTCATTACTGGTTGCCAACTAGACATTGAGCCATTGATCCCTACCCACTGAGCCCAATGATCTAGCCAGCTTTCCAGCTGCCTCATGGTCCATTCATCTAAACCTTATCTTGCTGTCAAGAATGTTGTGGGAAACTGTTATCAAAAGCTTTACTAAAGTCAAGGTATATCATGCTGACAGCTATTCCCACATCCACAAAGCCAGTCATCCCATCATAGAAGGAAATCAGGTTGGTCAGGCATGATTTACCCTTGGGGAATCCATGCTGACTGTTCCTGATCATCCTGTTTTCCTCCAAGTGTTTCAGAATGGATTCTTTGAGGATCTGCTCCATGATTTTTCCAGGGACTGAGGTGAGGCTGTTTGGTCTGTAGTTCCATGGGTTCTCCTTTGTCCCTTTCTTGAAAATAGGTACTATATTTACCCTTCTCAAATCATCCGGGACCTCCCCTGATTGCCATGAATTTTCAAAGATAATGGCCAGCGACTGTGCAATCCAAAGATCATCTGGATTTCCACATGGAAATCTGTCTGGGTGTTAACAGAGTTTGGATTCTTGGATGTCTTCTGTGCAGCTGAAAGAGACATAGTCATGTGGTGCTAAGGGAACAATAAGCAATGGATCTGCCTGGAGATTTAAGTCTTTGTGTCAATTTTTAACATGTTTGAGAAGCAACATCTATCTTTCTTTCAGAGGACAGCAGAAAAAAAAACCTATTCTGGCAAATGACCTATTGATGCTGCAAAGTAAAGCCCATAGTACAAACATAACGACAGTTGGATATACATCTTTGGTGTACCCAAGTATAGAAAGCTGCTGTCATCCTTAATCTTTATCAGTCATAAACTCAACCTAGAATAATATGAAATCTGATACAAGATTTCTGCTATGTTAACTCCATAATTTAGAGATGCACTCAACATACCACTATCTTGTATCAGAAAAAAAGGCTGCTATAATACCCTGATCAGGAAATAGATGCAATCACAAGCTTGCCATTGTGTGGCAGTGATTGTGAATGGTCTTTTTAAAAACTGAAATAATTCATTAAAATATTACTGTGGCCTATAGCAATTGTTGTTTATGAAGTAACAGCATCTGAAAAAGTGATTTATTGGAACTGAACCCTCCATATTACTGCCTTCATTACAGTTGCAGTCTGTTATGCAGTATCATAGAATTAAAGAAGATTAGGGTTGGAATGGACCTCAGGAGATCATTAGTTCAACCCTTGGCTCAAAGCATGACCATCCCCAAATAAATCATTCCAGCCAAGGCTTTGTCAAGCTGCACCTTAAAAATCACTAAGGATAAAGATTCCACCACCTGCCTAGGTAACCCACTCCAGTGTTTCACCATCTTCGTAGTGAAAAAGCTTTTCCTAATATCCAATCTAGACATTCTCCCCTTCCATTGCAACTTGAGACTATTGCTCCTAGTTCTGTCATCTACTGCCACTGAGAACAGCCTGGCACTCTATCTTCCCTGAAATACCCTTTTAGGTATGTAAAAGCTGCTATCAAATCCTCCCTCATTCTTCTCTTCTGCGGACTAAACGAGCTTAGTTCCCTTAGCCTCTCCTTATAAATCATATGTTCCAGTCCCCTAATCATTTTTGTTACCCACCCGCTGGACTCTCTTTAATTTGTCCAAATCCTTTCTGTAGTAGAGGTTCAAAACTGGACACAATACTCTAAATGTGGTCTCACCAGTACTGAATAGAAGGAAATAAGCACTTCCCTTGATCTGTTGGCTATGTTCTTACTAATGCAGCCCAATATGTCATTAGCTTGCCAATAAGGGCACACTGTTCACCAGGGGTGGGCAATAATTTTCACAGGGGGGCCTGGGGTCCAGCAAAGCAACCAGCCTTCAGATGGGGGTGAGGGGTGGTGGAAGGCCGGTGGGGTGGGAGACCCAGCCAGTGTAGTGGTGGAGGGTCCTGGGGCTGATGGGAGGGGCATTGAAGGGCTGGCCAGTGTGGTGATGGAGAGTGTTGGGGGATGTGTAGCCCCAGTGCTGATGGCGAGCTGGATCTAGCAAGCCAGTGGGTGTGGTAATGGAAAGCTGGCCCTGGATCCTGCCAGGGGTGGGGGATGGCACAGAGCTAGCCTGGGGTGGGGGCAGGAAGGTGGTGTACAGCCAATCCCAGAGCTGGTGGGGGGGAAGCGCAGAGTTGGCTGGGGGAAGGGGATGGCAGAGAGCCAATCTCAGAGCCAGCCAAAAAGGGGAGATGGAGAGCTGGCCAGGCATCGCAGCAGGCCAGACAGAACCCTCGGATAGGCCAATTCCAACCTGTGGGCTATATCTTGCCTGTCCTTGCTGTTTACTCATATCCAACTTCCTGTCCGCTTTAAACCCCAGGCCCTTTCTGTCAGAACTGCTTCCCAGTCAGTTGGTCCCCAGTCTGTAGCAGTGCATGGGATTCTTCTGTCCTAAGTGCAGGATTCTGAAATTGTCCTTGCTGTACGTCATCAGATTTGGTTTGGCCTAATGCACCAATTTGTTTAGATTACTCTGTATCCTATTCCTACTTTCCAGGGTTTCTTCCATTCCTTCCAGTTCAGTGTCATCTGCAAAACTGAAGAAGGTGCAATCAACCTGATCCTCCAAATCATTAATGATGAACAAAACTGGCCCCAGGACTGACCCCTGGGGCACTCTGCTTCATACTGGCTGCCAGCTAAACATTGAGTGGTTGATTACTACCCATTGAACCCAATGATCTAGCCAGCTCTCTATCCACCTTATAGGCCATTCATCCAACCCACACTACTTTAACTTGTTGATAATACGGTGAGGAACTATATCAAATGCTTTGCTGAAGTCAAGGTGTATCACTTCCACTGCTTTCTCCATATCCACAGAGCAAACCATCTCATCTCAGAAGCCAATCAGATTCATCAGGCATGACTTGCCCTTGGTGAATCCATGCTGACTGTTCCTGCTCACCTTCTTCTCTTCCAAGTGTCTCAAATGAATTCCTTGAGGTTCTGCTCCATTATTTTTCTGGGACTGAGGTGAGGATGACCAGTCTGCTGTTCCCCAGATCCTCCTTCTTCCCATTTTGGAAGATGGGCACTATATTTTTCTTTTTCCAGCCATCCAGGACCTCCCTCAATTGTCACAAGTTTACAAAGATAGTGGCAAATGGCTCCACAATCACATTAGTCAACTCCCTTAGCACTCTCAGATGCATTGCATCTGGTCCCATGAACTTGTGCACATCCAGCTTTTCTGAGCAGCCCTGAACCTGTTTTTCCAGCACTGAGCATTTCTGTACATTTTGATGGCCAGAAAATGGCAATTATAAATTATACAATTCATTGGTTTATCATTTATGAATAATAAAAATTTAAATAAAAGATAACATTGTGACAGGAGAAGCAGTCCTTTGAAAATGCAAATTTTTCAGAGAACTAATAACTTTGTCCTAATTATTGTGAACAATCTACTTTCAGACTACGAAATGTCTTGTTAGGGAGCATGTTATTTTCTATTCTGTGCCTGCCCTGAATTCACTTTAGAATTTTATACTATGAGTCAGCACTCCCCAAAGTGACACCAGAGGATAGCCTGGTATGATCCTACCAATTTTTTTCCATCCAGTGAAGAGAGACCAAAGCAGAACAAGAAGCTCTCATTCAACTAAAATCACCTCTAACTCTCTTGAATGACAAACTACTTTCTTATGCTTGAGGTCAGATTTTTCTCCAGAATTGATCTGTAACTGACTGAAAAAACATTGAGGCATTGAGTTGGAACTCTGTCCACTCACACAGACGGCACATACACAGCACAACTTCACGGTGTTGCCTAATAGAGTGAGTCATAGTAAGCAGGATTTCATTGTTGGGGAGGAAAACTAAAAAGTAAAATATCCTATATATTCTCAATAGGGTGAATCAATAGTAATGGAATTTGTCATTAGCGTAATTATTATTGAATATTTGTACTGGTAGTCCCCAAAGGTCCTCATCAGGATAGAGGCCCATTATTTTAAGATCTGTTTAAGCTCAGAGCTAGCCATGAACCATCATTCAAAGAGCTTGCAATATATACTTATCCATGTCCAGAAAAGTAGGTTCCTGACATTTGAAAAGTTGATGGATAACTGTAAACAAATATTTGGAGTTAAAATAATTTGATTGAGATAGAAAAGAAATGGTGAAAACTTGCCTGTTCTCAAGCAAAAGCAGCACTGAAGTAAGAACATATGATTTTCACACCTGAGTTTGTTTATAATCCCATTTCTTGTCACTGTTGACCCTTATCCCTTGCATTATCTGCTCAGCCTTCCCTCACTCTCACTCAAAGGACAATAAGGGACCAGCAGCAGAGCACCTGTCAAATCTTGAAATTTAGTGCTCAATCCAGTGGCAATTGAAGACTGCCATTGACATAAATCAGCATTGGTTCAGGCCCTTAGATACAAAAGTAAAAGAAGAAAAAGCAATATACAGATTGGGTCAATCCTCTTCTCCTACTCTGGCTTATAAAAAAAAACAAAACAAACAAATTCCTAAAGCAGAACCTTTTTCTGAAACTGTTTGATCACTTTCAGATGAGCAGGAAATTCTTTCAAATGATCTATTTGACTGACTATTGCCAGGGAAAAGAAATAGACAATATAACCATCTTTCGTGAACAGAAAAAAAGGACTGTTTGAACTCTGTTGTAAAGTATTTTGAGGCTTCTGATGGAAAAAGTGAAGGCTGAAGAGTTCCAATGTTATTGACTATTGCTGGCACCTAATCATTTCATTTATATTTTTCAGATGTTAAAATAGAGCATAAGGCATCCCCTTTCTCTCTGTAGTCCTTCAGCTACCAAATATTTTTAGATTTCCTCCTCAAGCACCAGATTCTGCCAACTTAGGATATGACTAAAAGTCCATTGAAAGACTCCTCTTGACTTCCATGGGACTTGTCTCAGGCATTTAGATACTTTTTTAAAACTGAAGCTCCTAATTCTTTTGCTGCAATTCTAGTGTTTTTAAGAATACCTTCTTTTTCAGGTCCAGATTGCTCAGTTAAGCAAGCGTACATCCAGAGCTTGTAGGCTCACAGGCTACAAGTACATTGCCACAGATATTTCAAAATAGTTATTTTGAGATAATTATTTCAATTTTATTTTGAAATAATTATTTCACTGTTAGTTTGAAATAGGAGTCCAGGGAAGACTCTCTATTTCGAAATAAGGCAGGAGTTCTTCAAAATAGAGTCTTTGCTAGACTTTCTATTTCAAAATAGGGAAAGGCAATGTAAAGTAGAGGGCTATTAGTTAGAAAAAAGCCAATTCCACAGCTTTTCATAAAAATCAATATTTTGAAATAAATCCAGGTTTTAGCATTTCAAAATAGTGCTTTGTTATCTCAAAATACCAAAATGCCTGCATGGACAGTAATAAAGTTTTTTTCAAAATAAGCCTCCTTGTATTGAAAAAACTGCAGTGTAGACTTACCCACAGACTTTAAGGTCAGAGGTGACCATTTGATCATCTAGTCTGACCTCTTATATAACACAGGCCAAAGAATCTCACTCATCTACTCCTCTAGGAGACTCCTAACCTAAGGCTGAGATATTGAAATCTTCAAAATCATGGTTTAAAGACTTCAAGATACAAAGAAAAACATCAACAAGTGACTCAGTCCCCATACTACAGAGGAAGGTGAAAATTGCTAGGGCCTCTGCGAATCTGCCCTGGGGGAAAATTCCTTCTTGACCCCAAATATAGTACTCAGCTAAACCCTAAGCATATGGGCAAGACTTACCAGTCAGACACCAAAGAAAGAATGTGCTTGAGTGACTCAGAACCCACTGCATCTATCAACCCATCACTTGTCATTGGAACTATTTACTGCTAGTAGCCAAAAATCATTTAATTGTCAAATTAGGCAGTCTCATCATACCATCCCCTCCATAAACTTACCTAGCTCAGTCTTGAAGCCAGCTAGGTTTTTTTGTCTCCACTGTTCCCCTTGGAAGGCTATTCCAGAACTTCACTCCCCAGATGGTTAGAAAACTGCATCTAATTCCAAGTCTAAACTTCCTGATAGTTTATATCCATTTGCTCTTGTATCCACAATGCTGTTGAACTTAAATAATTCCTCTCCCTCCCTAGTATTAATCCCTCTAATATATTTATAGAGAGCAATTATATCTTCTCTCAGTCCTGTTTTGGTTAGGCTAATCAAGCCAAGCTTTTTGAGTCTCCCTTCAGAAGGCAGGTTTTCCATTCCTCGGACCATTCTAGTAGCTCTTCTCTGCACCTGTTCTGGTTTGAATTCATTTTTCTTAAACATGGGAGACCAGGACTGCACAAGGATTCTAGAGGAGGTCTCATCAGCACTTCATATAATGGTACTAACACTTCCCTGCCTCTGCTGGAAATATCTCACCTGAGGTATCCTAGGACCACTTTAGTTTTTTCATGCCCACAATGCATTGGCAGGTCATAGTTACCTGTGAACAACAAATATGTCCAGGTCCTTCTCTTCTTTTGTCATTTCCAACTAATGTATCCCCACTTATAGCAAAAAATCTTGTAATTAGTCTCTAAATGCATGACCTTGCACTCGGTTGCATTGAGGTTTCTTTGGATTTACATTGGCATAAATGGGATCAGAGTCTAGTATTCTGTTTATATCTTTATTTTTTCATCATGTTAGGAAAAATGTTTTTTATTGTGTCAGGTTTCTTGAACTCGCTATTAAATACTCATCTGCAGTCTTCAACAGATTAGAGCTAATATGAAATATGTCCTCTTCTGAAACAACAAGAAAGTTCCAAAAGGGCAGCTTTGTTAAGATAGTTCAGTAAAACAAACAAGGAGTCCTGTGGCACTTAAAGACTAACAAATTTATTTATTGCATGAGCTTTTGTGGGGAAAAAAAATCCCACTTTGTCAGATGCTTTTAAGACTTCCCCCAGCTCCCACGAAAGCTCATGCAATAAATAAATTTGTAAGTTTTTAAGTGCCATAAGACTCCTTGTTTGTTTTAACAAGAAGAAAGACATCTGAAACACTAAGAATACTATAGTATTTAAAGAGTTTTTAATGTCACAGGTTTGTGCATTATTGATTCTTTTGTAATCCCTATTGTATTAGCTTTTACAGCAGGATTTGTGGGGTTTTGGATTATCCATGTAATTCACAAATTGTCCTGATTCAAAAATTGTTGCCATGTCCAGAGTATCTGAATTTTCATGGCTAAATCTTGGATGAAACAGAATTTGCCAGTGCAAAATATAATTTATTGTGCTTGGCTTTGCTAGGTAATGATATAATACAGTGTGACTGGGCCTGCTGGTGCAGAACATAATCAGTATGCATGGTTTAGCTCATGGAAAATGTAAAATAAACTGCTTAGATTATTTAGTGAGAATACAATTTACTTAAAATAACTAAAGTACAACATATGGCTTGAAAATGAAGAGCATGACATTTTAAAAGCCAACATTAACATTAAGTTAAGATGGAAACCAAAAAGAAAAAGGGGGGGGGGGACAAAAAAACAAAACAAGCCAGACAAAAATAAAATCTTGAAAAATAAAAAGCCCATGGATATTATGTAGTGATTTCCTGATATTGGTGGTACTGGTACATCAATGACAGCCAGAGAATAGTATATTCTACAATGGGGAAATTAATGGTTTGATGGAAATAGACTTTGCCTGACAAAACAATTTTATCCTTTGAGGAAATTACAAATTTGACTGATGAAGGAAACTGTGTGGATGGAATATACCTTGACTTTTATAAGACTTTTGACTTAGTACCACATGACATTCTGATTAAAAAACAGTACTATACAACACCAAATAAAGCATATGTTAAATGGATTAAAAGTACTGGTTAAATGACAGATCTCAAAAAGCAGTCATCAATGGGGAATCATCACTAAATTTCTAGTACAGTTCTGCAGGAACCTGGTGCTATTCAACACTTTCAGCTATCTGGAAATAAATATAAAATCACCAACAATAAATTTACAGATGATACGAAGACTGGCAGAGTGATTAAATAATGATAAGGACAAGGCAGTCACACAGAGTGAGCCATTTTGGTAATCTGGGCCCAGCCTTGTCAAACAACACTAATTTCGATACAGCCAAACCCAGTATACATCTAGGAACAAAAAATGCAGGCCATATTGACCAAATGGGGAGGGATGGGGCAGGGGGGAGCGTATCCTGGAAAGCAGTGACTCCAAAATTGTTCTAGGGTTACAGTGGACAAATAACTCTCAACTTGAACTCCCAGGCTACGTTCACACGCAGGGGGTTATTTTGATCCAAGTTGTTTCGAAACAACTTGTATCAAAATAAGGGGTTATTTCAAAATAAGTTAATTTGAATTAACAGTTTGTTAATTCGAATTAAGGAAAGAAGCTCAAAGTGAAATAGCAGGTTCAGACAACAGTTATTTCAAAACAAGTCACCGTTGTTTCAAAACAACATGTTCAGATGGCATTGTTTCAAAACAATTGTTTTGAAACAACGTTGTTTCGTCCCCACATGGGGTTTAAGTTATTTCAAAACAACACTGTTGTTTCAAAACAACGGAACACGTTGTTTCGACACAACCATGCGTCGTGTGAACAGGGTAATTCTTATTTCAAAACAACTTCTGTTGTTTCGAAATAAGAGTGCTGTGTGAACACACCCCCAGTGTAATATTGTGGAAAAAGAACTAATGTGAACGTTGGATGCACAAACATGGGAAGAGCAAAGAGGCATAGGGAGATGATTTTACCTCAGTGTGGCACTGGTGAGATGAATATTGGATAACCTTGTACAGTTCTCATGTCCACATTTTAGCAAGAAAGTTGAAAAACTGGACAAGATGCAGAAAAGAGCCAGAAAAGTGATTCAAAGCTGGAGAAAATGCCTTCCAGTGAGTGACTCAAAGTACTCCATCTGTTTATCTTATTAAAAAGAAGACTGAGAGGTAACTTGATTATGATATACGAGTACCCTTATGAAGAGAAAATACTGGGTGCTATAGAGCTCTTTAATCTAGCAGAGAAAGGCATAATGAGAACCAACTGCTGGAAGCCGAAGGTAGACAAATTCAAACTGGAAGAAAGGTACTATTTTGTAACAGTAAGGATGATAAACCATCAGAATGAACTACCGAGGGGAGTGGTAGATTCTCCATCTCTTTATTTTTTAAAATCACATCCTGCCCTCTCCTGGGGTTTCCAGCCTATGACCTGAAAAGAAAGCAGGCACCCACTCCAAGCACTAAGCCCTCCCAGCTTCCTTACTCAGGCTACTAAGTTCCCCTGCTTCCCTCTCTTCCTAGGGGCATACCATATATTTTTACTCAGGGTATGACTATACTGATGGCGGCAAATTCGCTGCCATCAGTTCAGGCTTCTGGGAGTAGATCATGGTGAATATGAACTCGCTGTGCTGCTCCTGGAAGTCCTGGGGGTCCAGGGGCATAGGGGAAAGCCAACTGCAAACCATTTGTGATTAGCTTTCACCAATGTGTAACATTGGCTTAGAAAGTCACAGCTATTTGCACAAGGAATTTTACGTTCCTTGTATAAAATGGTGGTCGGCTGCCGCCAAAAAAGCCCTCAGTGTAGACTAGGGCCCAGTCTTTGTGGCTCTTTGTACCTGACCCTCCAGCCAAATGAAGCATCAACCCACAGTACAGCTGACCACTGAAGCCAGAATGATCTGTTCACTCACTGCACGAGGTCAAGCAGGCCAGGATCATGCAAGAAAAATAAAAAGAAACACCATCCAAATAAACAAACTGCCTCCTCTCCCAAGGGCCACCTCAGGCTGGAAGGACAGAGGCAGGCCGTTTCTCCCAAGCTGCTGTTTCTTCCTGCTTGCACACATTTTCTGATGTGTTCTCTGGGACCAAAATATGTAGCACTCTGCTTAAGTTGTTAATTCAGTAAAAAGCAAATGCAGTGACCGGTCAGGGCATTGATAAATTTTGTTCCTCTACAAGCAGAACATTTGGACTTAATTACTGATAGCCTTAAAGGGGAGAAAAAAAAATACTTCCAGAGCATTTAGTTGGCAGAATTCAAATTCTTTGATGTTTTTAAACAAAAGAGCTGCAATTTGCACATTCAGTTAAAAATCTGTCTCAAGTTGCAAGCAACAAATAATTATTAACTTCTTACATTATTAATACTCCATTAGAGCTGACTCCGAGTTACATCCTATATTTTTGATTTAGTACAGACTGACACTTGGGGAATGGCCAATATAATACAGCGACACTGGCATATGGAGTGCATATAATACTTATACTGTAGATAATGAGTTACATATAAGCTTACTGTCCTGTATATTGAGATAGCATGAATCCTTGTTATAAAAAGATGAAATACTAACAAATCAAAACGCTTCAGATATAATCTCCTCCTCAGTTTGGTTTCTGAGGTGTAAACCCAGTAAAACTCTTTTCCTGTGTTTTCCATGGATTTTCATAGATTTACTGCCATTGGTGCAATAAAACTGTCAAGTGATAAAAGTAGTGGCACAGAGAAAAAAATCATAACTGTTTCTTGAAAGCCTCATAAATTATATTCTGTAAGGAGCACTAAACCACTCAGATGATTCTAATTTAGCATAAAGCCATTTGCTGTGAAGTGGGTCTTCACCCATTGGTCAGCACAGCAATAAATAGAAAGAGCAGTGCATCTGAAGAGGAGGTACAGCTGGGCTGGGAATGGAACAGCTTTTCCGAAACTAGAAAACATACCGAGTACACAGGCCTAGGAGGAAAATTAATTTAAGTCATTTAATGCATATGCATTAGACTTTATTATTTAATGCAAGGAGCCTACTTCACAGCTCTCATTCATATAAAAATCATGCCTGATAGTAAACTAGAAAAAAGAAAGATCAGATTAAGAATCAAAACAAGAGAAATTAATTTGACATGTAAAAATTTTTACAGACAACTAGAGATGGAATTTTAATCCAGCTGTTTCATAAAACCCTTTTGCTCTTTTTAACTGTTCTTCCCCAGTGACTTGGAAAATTTTGAAAGGAGACAGGTTGAAGACACTGAGATTGGTACTGCATTGGTGCAGAGGCAGCACAAATTTTTCCACACTCTCTAAAGGGCTTCTAAATGGAGAGATTATTTTACTATTATTATTAATTATATCAATTATGGTAGCATCCAACAGCTTTGAATGGAGGCCAAGGCCATGTTGTGCTAGTGACCAAAGCCATCTTGTGCTATACATACACTTAATAGAAAACGCATGCCCCAAGAACTTATGAAAGTGACCAATCTGCATGTTTCAGTCCTCTAAGTCAGGGCTGGGACTCCAGACAAAGCTATCATAATATTTTATAGAAATGGAACAAAACTGCATTGAACACCAGGGTTTATTTTACAAAACCAAAATCACACATCTTTTGGTCCATCTCTAACTGGAGCAGACATGGGCCAGAACTAAAAATCATTCACTTCTTGTTGCCCTCCTGAATTACAATGATTTGGACAACAAGGGACCTGAATCTGAGTCTCCCATTGTGGAACATGGATGGCTTTGCTAATGCGAAACCTGACCAATGACTTTGCAAGACCAAATCTAGCCTGGGTTTGCTCATCTCTGTTTTTTGTGATGTGGCTACAAGAAACTGGACTAATATCACTAAGCACATTTCACTATAAAACTTCAAGGAGTCATCAGATAACAGCACATTTAGATCACTACTGATTTGAACTGCTGACCTAGAAGATGACCTATAGCCCTTTATCAGTCTTGTGATCCAGCAAGTGCTTGCTACAGTGTATTTTTATCTTTGATTTGGATTCCATGTGCATCTTGATTTGGTATTTTCAATGTCCCTGTAAACTATTTAGAATGAAATAACAGACAACTGGGAAATTTTGTTCTTGGGGTGGGCATTGAAGCTTTGCATCTGGACATTTCCTCACCATTCAAATACATTAAACCCTGTCTTTGGATTGTTTGCCAGATCTGCATCTTGAGATTTTCACTTTCCTCCACTAGTTTTCAAACCACCATTTTCCCCATTAAGCTGCCTCCCTTTTATGAATAAATCATGGCTACATAGCAATTGCCTCTAAGAGCATAATGCCATTTTTAAGCTGGCCACTGAGGGATGGTTGTGAATACTGCAGCATAATCCCTTGCAACTGGAGGCCTGGAATGTGACCTATGCAGAAGTATCAGAAGGCGTTATATCAGGAGTGGGCAGCAGGTGGACTGCTGGGGGGCAGTGAAGAGTCGGTGGGGGGAACTGACAGAAGGGTGGGGGGTGCAGAGCCAGTGCAGCACTGGTTGGGAAGATGGAAGGGGGCACTGCAGCCTCAGCACCCGAGTAGCATAATGCTGGCCGAGTAGGTCAGGGGAGAATGGGCCAGAAGCAATGGGCTGGATAGCAGCTGGATCCGAACCGTGGGCTGTATTTTGCCCTGCTTTAGATACAGAGCTTTGACTTTAACATAAATCTCCTTCACAGTCCGGCAAACTAACAGCCAAGTCATTGGGACAGCTGACAAAAAGGACATTTTCACAGTTATACTTTGGATGGTTAAGAGGTATCATGCAAAAATAATTAAACAGTTAAAGACTGTTTCAGATACAGCATGAAATAGAAAACAAGCTCATCACCACTGAAAAATATGTTAGGGGACTGTTATGAGTTAGAAAGTGTCATGCCTCCAGTACTCCAGTTTGGATCTGGTCAAGGATGGAGGTGAAAAGGAATTCAGGTCTGATGGCTTTTTGGTAACAGTAATCTGGATGAAATACAGTGATTTACTTCAGCTCCTACTGAACATACTAATATCTTAACAATTGCCATCTTTTTTAGTAGCTGGAGCAGAGATTAAGTAGGCGTAGGCATGCAAACTGAATGAGTTTCTCTCTGAGAAGTGGTCATTCCAGAACAAAGCAGAAACACACAAACTGGTTTACAGTGGAGGAATGTGGAAGACTGCACTTGTAGTAAACAGGTACATCAAAAGATTTTCTCCTCACTGCACAGATCCATCAAAAAACAGTGGTTTCCCATTGTGTTCCCCAGACTGATTCATACTCCTGCATTAACACTACTCCAGATATTAGTCATCATTCAGATACATAATCCGTTCAGTCTACCTTGTAGTGAAAGAGGAATAATCCACAGAATAGGCTGTACAGATCTGCTGTGAGCAGGGAGAGGTTGACAGCAGTAGCACTGGTTTTCTTAATGACCACTGGCATGAAGCTGTAGAGGCCAAACATACAGGCACTAAAGCCAACATACAGCAAACCTGGAGGAAGAAGAAGAAGAAAAAATGATCTTCCACTGTAATCTAAATTGCCAGAATGTGTGCTGTGGGAAAGAAGGCCACACTGTTTAAAAGAGAATTCAGAATACTTTTCAAATAACATTTTTTAAATTATTAATATCTATACACACACACACACACACACACACACACACAACTTCAATATGAACATGCAGTATACCAGTGGAAACATAAATACTCTAATAAATCATGTCATTGCTACAAACATATAAATTACACAGGACCAGATTCTCAGCTGATGGAAGCTGTTACAGCTCTGTTGAAGTCAATGGAGCTGTATCAGTTAAATCATCTCAAAATATGGCTGATGAAACATTAAAAATGTGTACCAAAGGCTGTGTACTAATAGCCACATTACAGCTATCTTGCCCTGTGTGGGTAAAATAGCAACGAGTGATAGGATATAGCAAACTATAGTTTTTTCTTTTTCATTCAGTAGAGACAATCACATAGGGCATGTCTACACTGTGTGCTTAAGTTGACAAGGAGTTCAGAGGTACTGTTTAAGACTAACATTTATTTACTGGATGAGCTTTCATGGGAGAAAAATCCCACTTCATCAGACAGTTTGAACATGGGGGAATTTGCAAAATGGTAGGAAATAAATGCAGGGGAGTGTAAGACATAGGATCAGGTCACACTCTCACAGCAAATCAAAGCAGTTGTTAAGATTCAAACACTGGGAAACAGCACATGGAAAGAAAGAAGGAAGAAAGAAAGAAAAAGTTGCTATTTCCTTTAGATTAGATTGTGTGAAAGCAGGATTAAATCCTACAAAATTTTTTTCCCCATTATAACAGGTGATTTGACTTCATCTTCCTCTGTGTGCTGTTTCCCAGTGTTTGAGTTTTAACAACTGTTGCGCCCTGCCCCTGCGCTGGCAGTTGCCCTGCAGCACCTGGTCCAGAGTCAGAGGAGTCTAGGCAATGCAGGGAGGGCATGGAGTACTGCGCTGGCACATCCCTGGGCTACCTCAGGCTTCCTCGCCACCCTGGGCTCCCTGTTGTCACACACAGTATGGATAGTGGTGTGGGCACTCACTTCCTGTTGTAAAGGAGTGGCTGGGAGAGAGGGGCACTTCTGCTGCGGTACACTCTGAGCCAGCTACCCACAATGCACCACTCCTAGGGCTATCTAGCAGCTGCCAGTGTGGACATGGGCAGTCTCTTGGCAGTTTGTGTGCATGTGCTAAGCTGGCTTAATAAGGTCTACTTTAAGCAGACTTTATTAAGCTGGCTTAACTGAGCCCTGTAGTGTAGACATAGCCATTGTAGAGTCTGTTGTCTAATTCAGAATTAATTATTCATTAAACAAATTTCCTTGGGTGTTCTATTTTTAAATTATCTGTGAACACTTCGCAAATGACTCAAATAATTCAAAATTATTCAAAAAACAATTTCTGAGAACAAAGTTTGACCTGTAGATTGTTTGACAGAAGTTTGCTGTGAATTTTCTAAATTAAAAATTCACACTGTTTGGATTGGGTGTATAGATTGGACATGTGCTGTCCGCTGGGTGCCCATGTTCTTGGGCCCTGACTGAATTAATCCAACTCTTTAATACTGTTTGCATTGAGACACTGAAGTTTCTCTGTGACATTTAGAGAATCAGTCACTCAGTCGGGTTTTTGTCAAAACCTTCTTCTACTCATTTAGAAAATCACCAGGTAGATGTTTGTAGCTGGCTTTATACTTACATGATAGGATATTTTCTTCCTCTCTCAGACATGCTGTGCAAATCTACTGTGCCTCTTGCAGATGCCCCTGCCATTGAGCAGGAAGCAAGCTAACTACTCAGCCCAGTGCAAATACTGCCTTTTCAACAGTTTGGCCACCCAATAACACAAAGGCTATGTCCACACTTAGGCAGTTAAATTGGTTTAAGTTAAATTGATATATTAAAATTGCTAAAAATATCATTACATTAATTCAAGTTAAATTGATTTAACATGTCCCCACTAGAAACTCAAATCAAACTATCATGTCCGCGGACAGGACTTGCTAGCTTGATTTAGGAGAGGGCACCATGGGAGGTGTGGCAACATGGACCCCTAGAAAGGCCATGCCCTCTCCCAATACACAGAAAAAGGACAGCACCCTGGGAAGGAGAAGGTCAAATGTGTTAATCAAAATAACAGTTAAATCGAAATAACACATCTACACTGCATTATTTTGAGATAACAATTTTGATTTAACTGTCATTTCACTATAAAACTAGGATTTATTATATCGAAATGCTTTTCCTTATTCAGGGGCGTTGCTGGGGCGGGGAAAGACCTGGGGCACGGGCCCAGCCCCGCCCCCGGAGGGCAGGCCCCACCCCCAGCCAAAATGCCACGCCCCCCGGCCCGGGATAGAGCCAGGGGGAGGCCGCGGTGCCGCCACCGCCAGCTGGGCCGCGCTGCTGTGCGGCGCGGCTCAGCCTGGCCTGGCTCGGCCTGGCGCGGCCGGGCCCGCAGCCGCGGCCCTGGATCCCCGGCTGGGGACGGGGCTGCCGCGGCCGCAGCCAGGCCCCGGATCCCCAGCAGGGGACGGGGCCGCCGTGGGCGGCCAGCCGGGCCCCGGATCCCCGGCCTGGCTGCTGGTGGCTATGGCAACCTCGTCCCCAGCCGGGGATCCGGG
>ML682021.1:491897-532060 GCA_007922195.1 Podocnemis expansa | reverse complement strand
TGCTGGGGATCCGGGACCCGGCCAGCAGCCCATGGCTGCAGCGGCCCCGTCCCCTGCTGGGGATCCGGGGTCTGGCTGCAGCCGCGGCAGCCCCGTCCCTGGCCGGGGATCCAGGGCTGTGGCTGTGGGCCCGGCCTCCAGAGGCCGCTTACGGCCACACCGGGCCAGGCGAGGCTGAGCCGCGCTGGCTAGCTGGTGGCAGCGGCGTGGCCACCCCCTGGCCCTATCCCAGGCCAGGGGGTGGGGCCTGCCGGGCGGCCACATAGGACCCGGATCCCTGGCTGGAGATGCGGCCGCCGTGGCCGCGGACCGCCAGGGATCCGGCCCCGGATCCCCAGCCCGATTGGGCCGGAGACCCGGGGCACTGGCGTTGGGACCCGGGGCATGTGCCCCGTGTGCCCAGCGCTAGCGACACCACTGTCCTTATTGCAGGACAAGGGAGCTCCTTATCTTGATATAAGGAAATGTAGTGTGGATCTGCAATCTTTTAAATCAAAATAATCTGCATTATTTTGATTTAAAGACTGTGTGTGTGTATATGCCCAAAGAGTTCTGTAGTTCCCATAATAGCAGCTTTACTATTAAAAGAATGTCTTCTATTAATTGCAAACTCCTCTTAAAGGGAGATGAAACAGAGTGTTTTAGGGACAAGTTCCAGAGAATAGCAAAAGAAACAAGGAGTCCTGTGGCACTTCTAAAGACTAACAAATTTATTTATCACATGAGCTTTCATGGGTAATATCCCACTTCATCAGACTCAAGAAGTTGAAACTACAGTATGGAAGGTTATACATTAATGTAGATACAGGTATGTCACAAGGTCAGTTCAGAATTTTTCAGTAAACAAGTTGTTTTTATGCAAACAGCATGCAACAACAGATAAGAAGACGAGAAGGTTAAAAAAGGGGAAAGTCACCTTTTGTAATAAAAGAGCAAGCCCAAATCTCTATGCAGACCTAATTTAATAGTGTCAAATTTTGCATATGAATTTTAACTCTGTAGTTTCCCTTTGGAGTTGTGAACTGAAGTATTTATGTTGAAGCACCATCACTGTCGTGTATTTAACAGAATGTGCAGAGACGTTGAAGTATTCCTCTATTGGTTTTTGAATGTTCCTATTGTTCATAGCTGATTTGTGTCCATTTATTCTTTTGAGCAGAGACAGTCGAGTTTGGCCATTGTATAAGGCAGGGGGGAATTGTTGGCACATGCTGGTATATATCATATTGATGGATGAGAAGGTGAATAAGCCCCTGATGGAGTAGCTGCTTTGGTTAGGTCCTATGATGGTGTTATTTGCGTAGACATGTGGGCAGTGTTAGACACAGGGTTTGTTGAAGGGATAGGTGCTTGCCTTAGTGTATCTGTTGTATGGTGTATAGTTGCTGGTGAGTATCTGCTTAAGGTTGTTGGACTGCCTGTGAGAGGAGAGGCCTGTGTACCAAGGCTTGAAAGAGTGACGGACTGTCTTGCAGGATAGGCTGTAGAACCTTGATGATGTGCTCTAGACGTTTGACTTGGAGGCTGTAGATGATGGTCAGTGGCATCTCTTGTTTTCTTTCTTGGGCATGTTCTATAGTAGTTTGACTTCTGAGTACCCATCTGGCTCTGTCAATCTGTTTCTTCACTTTCCCAGATGGGTAATGTAGTTTTAAGAATGCTTGATAGAATCCTGAAGTTGTTTGTCTCTGAAGGATCAGAGCACATGCACTTATATTTTAGGGCTTGGCTATAGACAATGGATTGTGTGGTGTCTCCCGGATGAAAACTGGAGGGATGTAGGTAACTATAGTGGTCAGTAGGTTTCCGATATAGGGTTGTGTTCATGTGTCCATCACTTATTTGTCCCGAATTGTCCAGGAGGTGGATCTCTCATGTGGAGTGGTCCAGGCGAAGGTTGATGGTGGGGTTGAAATCTCAGTAGAATTCCTCAATGGCCTCCTTTCTGTGAGTCCAGATGATGATGATGATGTAATCAAAACCGCATAAGTAGAGAATGACAGTAGAGGCCAAGAGCTGAGGAAGCATTGTTCTAAGTCAGCCACAAAAATGATGGCATATTGTGGGGCAATGGGGGTACCCATAACAGTGCCACTGACTTGTAGATAAAAACCATCTCCAAATCTGAAATCGTTGTGGGTGAGTACAGAGTCACAAAGTTCAGCCAGTAGGTGTGCCTTGATATCATCTGGAATACTATTCCTGATGATTTATAATCCATCTTTGTGTGGGATGTTAGTGTAAAGAGCTCCTACATTCATAGTGGCCAGGATGGTATTTTCTGGAAGATCACCAATGGACTGAATTTTTTCTCAAAAAGTCAGTGATGTCTCAAAAATAGCTAGGAGTGGTGATAGTGGAGGGTCTGAGGAAAGAGTCCACAAAAGCAGATAAACCCACTGTAAGAGTACCAATACCTGAGATGATGGGATGCCCAGGATTTCCATGTATATGGATCTCAGGTAGTGGACAGAATATTCCTGGCTGGCACTCTAGGGTTGTGTCAGTGTAGATTTGTTCCTGTGTTGCTGTGGGGAGTTTCCTGAGTAGATAGTGTAGTTCCTTTTGACATTCTTCAGTGGGGTCAGAGAGAAATGGCTTGTAGAATATTGTATTGAAGAGTTGTCTGTAAGCTTCTTAATCGTAATCTGATTACTCTTGATGACTACAGCACTCCTTTACCAACCTCTTTGATAATACAGTAATGTTAGAATTGTTTCTAAGGCTGTGGAGGTATTACGTTCTGCATGGCTGAGATTATGGTATAAGGGATGTTTTTCATCCACAATTTCAGCCCAAGCACATTGGTGGAAGTGATCTATGTAGAAGTCTCATCTGTTATTTTGACCATCAGGAAGAGGCCACAAAGAATCTTTCTTCCTGGGTGTTGGCGGCAATGTTCCCTCTAATTTTTCATAGGCTGTATGTGCAAAAAATTTCTTCTGTGCAAATTTTCAGAACAAGCATCCAAATTTGTGCAAACTCCAGTGAGTGTGGTCAAACTTGTTTGCACAACGAAGCAAGTGTGTATGATGTAAATAATATCCAAATTTTATTCTGATATAAAATCATTTCTATCACCATAAGTTACAAAACCTTATTTGAAACATGCTATTTGAAACTGCTTTCTTAAAGTAGGATAAAAATATTAGCACTGTAATTTTTCTGTGCACGCTTTATTTTGTTGTGTGCATGGGTTTCACAACCTGTGTGCATGTGCACACATGCACAGCTTAGAGGGAACATTGGTTGGCAGGTTGCACTGTTCGCTGGTGTGGTGGAAATATTCCTTGAATTAGAGATGGTGAAAATAGGCTTACAGGTTATTGAAGAATTGTATCATGTGTAAGGGGGCACTGAGGCAGAAAGAGAGTCCCCAAGATAGCACAGATTCTTCTGCCAGAATAAACGTATAGCTGGAAAGATTCACAATGTTGTTGGATGAGTTAATGGTGCCATTGCTGGTGGCCCTTGTGGTGTGTAGAAGTTTAGATAGTTTACCATCTTTTTCCTTCTGTAGGGAAGTAAAGTGTGTGTTGTAGATGGCTTCTCTCTTTTTTGTGAAGTTTAGCCATGCGGAAACATATGCTGAAGGCTGTTTTTTTATGAGAGTGTCCAGAAATGAAATTTCATTTTTAATCTTTTGTTGCTCTATCGGATGCTGATCAGGTGGTTTTTTAGTTTCTTTGAGTGTGTGTGGCGCAGTCTCTCACTGTAATCTGTGTAATATGTTGAGCATCGTGGATTTTTCACCTTCAGTTCATTTAGTAAAATTTCCAGTTGTTTCCACTTGGAAAGGAAGATGATCTCTGTCTGTATCTGTGCAAGTGGTTTCATTAAATTGATGGATTTCCACTTCATACATCTAGAGTCAGTGCCTTACATGGTGACAAGATCCAGAGAGGCAGTCGTGTTAGTCTAGTTCAACAAAACAGACATCATGTGCCAACAATGCCATTGTTCCTTATACATGGGCCAAACTGGACTGCCTCTGTGCAAAAGAATAAATGGATACAAATCAGATATCAAGAATGGTAATATTCAAAAACTAATAGAGGAACACTTCAATCTCCCCGCACATTCTGTGAAAGACATGACAGTTACAGTGCTTCAACAGGAACACTTCAGTTTACAATTCCAAAGGGAACTGCTGAGTTAGAATTCCTATGCAAAATTTGACACCATTAAATTAAGTCTGAATAGCGATTTGGGCTGGTTCTCTCATTATAAAAGGTGATTTCCCCCCATTTTAACCTTCTCACCTTCTTATCTGTTATTCCATGCTGTTTGAATAAAAGCAACTTGTTTGGTTGCTGAAAAATTCTGAACTGACCTTGTGGCTTAACCTTTTCTGCATTTATGTATTCCCTCCCATACTGTAGTTTCAATTTCATGAGTCTGATGAAGTGGGATTGTACCCATGAAAGCTCATGTGCTAAATAAATTTGTTAGTCTTTAGAGGTGGTACTGGACTCCTTGTTTGTTTAGTGAATTTTGGGGCGTCTTCAAAACTGGGGCTACTGTTCTAGGATGCTAAACACACTCATTTCCCACTGAATTCAATGGCAGTTGAGGGGACTTAGCACATTGCAGGATTAGGCTCATAAAACATACTATATTGCATTTGCAGTTATGCCCAATAGAAAGGGCACTTGCCTGGAAATAAAGCAATGTAAATTTTATTCCTGGCTCTGCCACTGAGTTTTCAAGTGACTTTAGGCAAATCACTATACATCTCTGTTCCTCTCTTTACTCTTCCATCCTTCATCTATCCTGTCTATTTATACTGCATGCTTCTCAGGGTAACGACTGTTTCTTACTATGTGAACGTAACAGATCTGGAGACTAACATAATATAAATTATATATTCTATTAAAAAAGTAATTTCACTTTAAAAATAAAAAGTACCTGAAGCACTACCAGGGAAGAATTCACAGTCTCAATTATTTGGTGGTAAATCCCAAAGCAAGTTTTTCTAAAATGAACTTCTCCACTCATCTGCACTCATGCAACTAATTCCACTGCTACTAGATGTGATGTGTACATGAACTAAATTTAGACTCATGCTAGTTTTGAAGAGGCAATGACTTAAAACTGCAGAGACTCTGGTAGCTAGAATCCTGGAAGTACAAAATAGTGAATTAAATGAAAACAATGATAAAATCCTTCTGATTTTGTAACTTCTTAAAAAAGCTATTGAGTGGAAAAATTCTATCATAATACTCGTGTTTTTGATCTTGTAGAAGCAGTTCAACAGAAGTATATTTTTGTATGAAACACATATAGTGGTCATCATGGGAGATCAACAAATGTCTATCTTTACCATACAATGGTGTCTGAGATACCACAGTTTCAACCTATACTTTGAAAATGAAATAACTGTTGTATATGTTATATCTGTTGGCAAATAGTAACTCTCTAATGGTTAGCACTATATGTGGGTTCTGTGGGATTCTCATATATACAATACCTCAGTGTTTTATGACAGCTCTGTTATTCTTCCATATTTGGAAAACAAAAGACAGTTTGTTTGTGCTAAGGAGTAATTTTTAGCATATAGAACTATTAAATCAGCTTCTTTCTTCCTGGCTTAAGATCAGTTCTGGTAAGGAAGTTATTCCAGTCTTTAGGTAAATAGTTCTTAAACAATACTCTCCTGTTCAATGGTGGTCCATGAAACAATTGCTGGTGGTTTGCACAGAGCTAGCAAGGCATATAGCGCAAACAGCCACTGCAAAGAACAGTCTGAACACCTCTTAAAGTAGCTAGAAATGAGAAAAAATCACCTAGATGTCTTCAGTACTTTAGAACATGCTTGAAGTCAGGTGCTTTGCTGAACTGGAGTCTCAGTGAACAATAGCATTTTACGTGATTCTATTGACACTAAGATACTCCTTAAGGGAATTTACTGCATTTTCATACAGCTGCTTTATCAAAGGATGCTCCAGTTCAAGCAGAATGCTTACACTGTGGTTGTACTCTGAAGGGGGCGTTTAAAAATAGCATCTCCTTGGTATACTGATAATCCATGTCAGTTGGGTGATAGTTATTGGTGACCAGGTGTGAGTCAGAATGAACACCATTTGACTTTTACATCCCAAGTTCACAAGGCTATTGGCTCCAAAAATAATATTTGTTTTACTTATAAACTGATCAGATTTGATCTGGAAGTTACTGAGAGACCACAGATTTGGAACCCCAAATTCCATTTTTACAGAGAGTCAGTTTTCAGAGTAGAACTGCCTCAGCCTCCTAGAAGGCTTTTACTGGCTTGTTTTAGACATGACCATTCTACTAGGAAGTCTAGAGTCTCACTGGTATTTAATAATCAGGGACCATTTCACATGAAGATTTCTTAAGCTTGCTTCTTAGAACAAACAACAGAGGACGCCAGAGAAAAAAATCATATATCTCGTGAATGCGCCTCTCTTTGGGTATGTCTACACTACAGGGCTTTGCTAAGTTGGCTTAATAAAGTTTACTTAAAGTTGACTTTATTAAGTCGACTTAGTGAGTCCACACTTCTCTTAAGTCGATTTAACAAAGTTGGTTAAGTTGACTTCAGAAAGTGTCCTAATTAAAAATGTGTTTGCTTAAGTCGACTTATGCAGGCATGTGTTATTACATAGGGCTTCTTAAGTTGATTTAGATTGCCACATTGAAGTAAGTCAACTTAATAAAGTTGACTTAATGCCTAAGTTGACTTAAAGAGTGAAAGTTATTAAGTCGACTTAAGGAAGCCCTTAAGTCAGCTTAATAAATGCCAAATGTGGTAAGGCTTTCCTTAAGTCGACTTAAGCCTCCACTGTAGACATACCCTTTGAGATCTAAGTTTACTTCTTTCTCACATCAATCTACTGTTCTCATATTCATTATTGTTTTACTATTCACCACACAAATGAATGATAGTGCTCTACTCAATTCATCAGTCAAATCATTTCTCTTTGGGACAAATTTTCAGCTGACAGAAGTTGGCATAGCTCCACTGAGTTAAATGGAGCTATGCTGATTTACATCAGTTGAGAATTTGGTCTTGTGTGCTAAGGAACCCTGCAGGAGAGGAAGTAAGTTGCTGAGAAGGTTCCATCCTACTTTAAATGTGTTATATGCTAGGAGGGATTTGGGCCTTCCTAACACAAAAGCATTTCCATTTTACATCAGCTGAAAGTTCGTTCATACATTGTTAATGACACAATTATGGAAGATGGCAAGATGCCACCTTTGATTATTTATTAGGTTGCCCACTGCGACTTTTATCATTACCATTCAAAGGACTGAAGATTTAACTGTGCTAGGCCACAGGTTTAAATCTACTGCACTGGATAACTATTCAGGACAATTAAGGTTATGTCTACCTTGACACAGTCTTGTCAATCACTATTTGACAATCTTGCAATGCTCCCAACTCAGTGGGAAATGCAATAAGTATAGTGAAAGCCAGGAAAGAATTCAAAACTATAGAAAGTTGTCACCATTTTATCCATGCTCTCTGGCAAGTCAACTATATTTTCAATTATTGCCCAAACAAAACAAGCATAGCTTTATATCATTCTTGGCAGCCAGACTTCCTTTTTCTATCCTTATAAATTGTGACCAATTTGGGAAGACATTTTAATGGCAGTGTAGACCGCCGAGTGTGACTTTATTTTAATGGCACATTTAACCAATACTGAATTACAACACTAATCTTATGGAAGTATATATGACAATCGTATTATTAAGAGATGAAATAACTCTGATCATTGTTAGCACCATCAGTACCAAATGAATTTATGACAGTCGACTTCTTAGCATGAAATGTTACCAGGTGCAGTTATAGTTTGGTTACGGTTCTCAGACAAATGAAGACAAATACATCCACAACCTAAACTGGGTTTGTGTCTCAGTTTACACTCAACTGATTTGTCATTTAGTTTTAGATCTCATGTGTCAAATTTCCAAGACTGTAGTGGCAATGCTCCATGACAGATGCATTACTTTATTGAGATTTAGAATAATTAGAGGAAATAGTCAATAAAGTCTAACAGAAGGTAACAAACTACCATGTTACTTATAGCTCCACTTCTGAGACAGTCCCTTTATAACCAGTTGATGTGCATGCTTATGAGGTGATACCCTGATGCTCATTTTGAAATTAGATTAACAAGATGCTGTTACTGCATTATCCAAGTATGACCTACTACTCTGTATGTCAACTTCTTACATGAATGCAATGTTGTGTATTATCAGCATTCTATTAAATACATCTATTACCACAGACACCAACTATGATATTTTAGGAACTACCTGTCCCTTGAATGTTGATTTTTTAAAAAGAAAAAATAATTTGCTTGCATTATCAGAACAGAGTGTTAGACTCAAACTTACTTTCCAGCCTGAAAACAGAATAAGCAATACAGTACAAAATGAATCACTGTAGAAGTTTCATTGTCTGACTATGGTGGAGGGACAGGGATTGTGGGATGTGATTTAATTAGGTCATAACTTTAGTCTTAACTGCTCTGAAGTACCTGGCAGATAAAAGTGTACACATCAGATTCTCACATATACCCAGGGGGCTTCCATCAGCCTTCTCTCTTAGCAATCTTGGATCCCAGGAATTCCATTGCTGGGACACCATCATCTCCCCTCATTGATGAGGACGGGAGGAGGGAGGGGGCTTTAAAGAGGTGAGAGTTGGGTTCCCTGCCATGCCAGTCATAGAAGCCCTGACCCCCTTATGTTTCTGTTCCTCTAACAAATACCTCCTTTAAATCCTGCATCAATTCATTTTATCTGGTCCTGGTTCCAATCTGACATAGACTTATACAGTACCCTTTTCTTCTGGGTGGCTGGGAGAAGAGATAGGTCAGTGTTCCACACTGACCTGCTCTGCAGTCGTTGTAAAAGTTACTCCTTGCCTCTAACGCCTTAATGATGTACACACCTTTCTCCACCAAGCTAGACAACCCCCCCCCCATTTTAATGTGCAGTGTGGTCATTGTGCATAATGCTACCAAAAATTTACGTGATATACATTATCTGTTATAACACACAAAGTTCCTTTGGAGAACAACTAACTATTTACATATAGAAATGCTCCCCTCAAAAAAGGTTTTATGGGCCTGAGAAATCCAGGGCAGGTAATTTTCTTTTATAGTCTTTTTTTTTTGGTGAAGTTCAGTTTTCTTTCTTTTGCACTGGGTGTAAAATGCTGGCATTTAACAGTCCCTCTGGTTATTTGTCTCACTGCCACACTGAACCTTAGAGCACAAAGTCTGTTATTGGTTTAAGTCATTCCACTATGAGAATGATCTACTTATGATATTCATAGGCTTCTTATCTGTCTAACCTAATGGTGCAGGGAATAAATAATATGGCAGCAGAGTAGGGGGATATATCATTTCAAAAGGTTATGTTCCAGCCTTTAACAATAGACTGCATGAACACTATAAACCTTGCTGTCTTTAGCCCTCCCATGCTCCTCCCCAAACTGAACTGTGACTATGGATTCTTTTCACATTATAACAAGTAATTTGACTTCAACCTCCCTCTGTGTGCTGTTTCCTAGAGTTTGAATCCTTACAAATGCTCTGATTTGCTGTTGCAATATGACCTGATCCCATGTCTTACACTCCCCTGCATTTACTTTCATCCAATTCTGTGAGTTCTCCCTCTTCAAAGCGTCTGATGAAGTGGGATATTCTCCCACGAAAGCTCATGTGATAAATAAATCTGTTAGTCTTTAAGTGCCACAAGACTCCTTGCTTTTTTTGCTTTACTAGACTAACACAGCTGTCCCCTTTTAAATTATTCTTCCTGTTGCTTTCTTCAGCAACAGCCTTTTGTGAAGCAAATTATTTTCTTACCTATTTGCCAGTCCCAGGGAACTTTTAACAACTCTTTGTGTTCCATTATTGCACTGGAAAAGAAAAGAAGGTAAAATTTGTTGAGAAGAAACAAACTTAAACAATTTCCACTTATTCAATTGGTATAGTGGTCAAAACAACATGAAAAGCTTTATAGCAACAGACTCTGGATACAGCATAAAGACCAAATGCAGTCAGACAGACCTCGTTAATCTGTTTTGGCTTTATCCCTATATCTTTGTGTTGGAAAGATCTTTAGTGCAGCAATCAGATTTGATAGCATGTAATTTGCTCTGGTTTACCTCCAAACCTCTGGGTATTAATCCAGAGCTGTCCATCCCCCTCTTTCATACTAGCCTGTCCTTTATGACTTAATGTTCTTAAAGCTCTTGAACTTTAAGGATTAATAGTCTAACTGCATGAGTTATGCACCCTTCAGAGCTCCTCTGCAATGTAGAATAAATAGACTGATGAGTAAATCACAGACTTTGGTGGTAGATTTCACAGGATGGTCTTGAGGAAAGTATCCAACGTTATGGTTTTGTCAAACATTACGAAAGAAACCAAGTAATCACAGCAATAAAACTGAAGAAACAAAACTAAGGGGGGGCCAAACTGAAGAAATCCAGTTTGGAATTTAGTTTCCAGGTTACCTGAATATTAAAAGACCGCTAACACTTGCACTCTTATTATTTGTGTTACTGTAGTGCCTAGGAGACTGTGTCACAGATTGGGAGCCCTCCAACCTCCTCTTTTATTCTGCTCTTCCACCATAATGGCATTTTTTTTTTTTTGGTTCTCTTATTGCCTTTTTTTTTTTTTAAACTGGGGTATACATTTACTGTAAGCTTCCATTATGATGTTTTACACAGTTTCCATGCAGTTTGCAGACATTTCACATGTTTGACTGTTGCTTTTACTTTCTCTTTTGCTAGCTTCCTCATTTTTGTGTAATTCTTCTTTTTGAAGTTAAACGTTACTGTGATGGATTTCTTTGACAATTTCCCCCCTACAAGGACGTTAAATTTAACTATACTACAGTCATTATGACTGAGCCATTCAGTTATATTTACTTCTCAAAAAAATCCGTTTCACTTAGAACTAAATAAAAAAATTCCTCTCCTTTTGTTGGTTCCAGAACAACTGCTCTAAGCAGCAGTCATTTACAGTGTCATTTATCTCTGCATCCCTTCCTAAGGTGACATATACCCAACCAACATGAGCATAATTGAAATCCCACCACCATTGTTGTTTAAATTGTTATATCGGAGTTAAATGGGACTCTTATGTTTGACTTTCTTTACTAGGTCATACCTGTACGTCATCAACTTTTTTCCTATACTCTTTACTAGGATACACTGTTACCATTTCAATGTAGTCATCCCTAAAGTATGTCTCTGTCCAAACTAACTGTGTGCTCCACAGCACTAGTCAGATTTCCTGCAGTCTTCAGCATAAAAAAAATCCTCTAGAACCTCTTTAATTTTACATGCTAACAGCTTGATTCCATTTTGGTTCCTGTATAGGCTCCCTCTTTTCCAAAAGATTCCCCTGTTGCTAAAAAATCTAAAACCCTTTTCTTTACACAATCAACTCATCCATGCTTTGAGACCCTGCAATTCCATCTGTCCTTTTGGCTCTGTTGAACTGGGGTATTTCAAAGACTGATACTGTCGAGGCCCTAGACTTTAAATTCTAACCTAGCAGACTAAATCTGGCCTCCTTAAACTCTCTGTTACCTTTCATATGCCACAGGTAGTTACAAACAAACAAGGAGTCCTGTGGCACTTAAAGAATAACATTTATTTTTTGCATGGGCTTTCATGGGAGAAAATCCCACTTCGTTAGATGCTTTGAAGATGGGAGAACTTACAGAATGGCAGGAAATTATTGCAGGGAAGTGCAAGTCATAGGAACAGGTCACACTGTAACAGCAAATCAAAACTATTGCTATCATGGGATTTTCTCCCATGAAAGATCATGCAATACATAAATTTGTTAGTCTTTAAGTGCCACAGGACACCTCGTTTGTTTGTTTTACTGAACTAGATCAACACGCCTACCCCTTTGGATCTTGGCAACAGGTAGCTATGTGTACCATGACCGCACACTCCTCCCCAGAATTATACTTAGGTTTGCTTAGATGTCTCAAGAGATCTGCAACCTTTGCTCCCAGAAAACACCATGTGGTCCTCCAGTCACCATGAACACAACTAACTATATTACCTGGCTCCTCCTAATAAGTGGAGCTCCTGCCCCAGGAGCAGATCATGAGATGACCTGGAAGAAAGGTTCCAACTATAAGGCTATTTCCCTATACTACAGCATGATGCTCCCTTTGCTGAGACTCATCCCCTTCAGCAGCACCGACCCCGCCAGGCTGAGAATAGGACTGCTCTACTGGTTCCTGAAGAGTCTCCATTATGCACCTTTCTGCATGCCTGAGCTCCCCCAGTTCTGCCACTGTGGCTTCAAGAGCCTGTACTGTTTCTCTGAGGGCTGTAAGTTGCTTGCAACAAATGCACACAGGCCCAGGCTGCATTTGAAGCAGTAAACTAGAGAGCACTTACCCTATGATAGACTTCTGCCTGCTTTCCTGTAACTTTTGCCAGTGTTTATTTATTTATTTTGGTTTTGGAGTACAGATATTGCCCTAATATAGAGTAAATTTGCTGTGTACCCCCCCCCTTTTTTCTTTCATTCTCTTTCCCATTCCCCCCTACTTCCTGTGTATTTCTCTTCCTAGGGGGCTTCTCTGGAGACCTTCTAGCAGTTGTGTTACAGCCCCTCAGCCACCTCTCTGCCATGCTTGGTATCTCATTCTACCTTATGCTCTCTCCCTCTGTTATGGAGCTCTCTGGCTATGTCTACACATGCATTGTTATTTCGAAATGAGTTATTTCGAAATAAAATCCTTATTTCGAAATAAGTTAATTTGAATTAAGAAAATGTTAATTCAAATTAAGGGAAAGCCTGCAATCCAAACGGCTGTTATTTCGGAAGGGATATTTCGAAATAAAGCTGTTTGGACCTGTTGTTTCGAAACAGCTCTTTTGAAACAACAGGTCTACAGTGTTGTTTCGAAAGAACAGGTCTAAACAGTGTTATTTCGAAATATCCCATCCGAAATAACGGCTGTTTCGGGGGGGGGGCAGGTTTTACTTTTTCGAAATGACAATTCTTATTTCGAAAGGATGGGATCCATCCTTTCGAAATAAGAAAACGTCATGTAGACCTAATTTCTTTTATTTTGAAATAACGACTGTTATTTCGAAATAAAAGTGCCATGTAGACATAGCCTCTGTGTTTGAGAGCTGGACCCAGAAGGAATTCCTTTTGCACTGCAGTTAAACTCCTTCACAAAAATTCCCTATTTGTTAGCTTCTTTGGAGCTGGCTTTTTAAAACCCTGTGCCACCTCATAGAGCCCACCCCCTTATCCAGGGATGATAAAGAGGTTAGGGATCAAGCGATAGCAGGCTAGGGCCACTTGTCTCAGCACAGAGCTCCCAAAAGAGATCATGTTAAAATTTTCAAGCACATGACAAGCAAGTAAGAAATATTTAAAGAAAGAGACAAATTACTCTACTTTTAGTCATGGCAGTAGAAGTGTGTGTCCTGGAGAGGTTTCAATAAGAAGGCTGTGGTTTTGTGGAATAGCTCAGGAAACGCTTTCCACGTACAGAGGGCTGCATGCATCAAATGCAGCCAGGCAGTGATTGTGGCAGAAGCAATGGGTGCCTCGAAGCTGCAGAGCAAACGAGGTAAGGGCAAGGAGATGAGCAGCAAAGTGACCAGGCACTCTGGAAGTTGAAGTGCAGAAAATGAGAGTGAGGGACAACGGTGAGAAGAAAAGGGAGACCTACATGTCACAATCAGACAGGTATGGAGAGGACTAGTCTATAACAACTACATGGTAATGTACAGGGACATACATACAGCCTGATGAGAGTGCTGTTCCACAGAACATAATACTACCATACATTTCTTCTGAATTGTCTTTTTCAGAACTGTGGCCTTGAAGCAAAATTCTTATATTTAACGTCATTTAAAATTTTGTTCTCCAGGGTAACCTCATGAGTTGTACCATCTTGGTTTCAAGACAATCCTGGGGATGGCCCATAAACAGAAATGTATGTCTTATGCATACAAAAGCTTGTATAATTCCAATCTTTTACTTACACAATGATCTCATTATTCTACATGCAGCATTATATTTACAATATATCAATACAAATATAATTTTCTCCTCCCCTGTACCCTTCAGGATGCAACTCTCCAGAGAAGATTATGCTAAAAGACAATGAAATCCTGCAGCTTCTACTATCAAACTTGCTCTCTCTCATACCAGGTTTTGTAGTAGGTGCTTTATTTTTCAATCTGTGTTTTTTGTTTCCTCAGGATGGAGCTCAGATTAGCATCCATTAATTTCTATCCCAGCACCCCATCGATACCACTGAAAGAGGATTTGTTGCTGACATGCTGGGGAACCACCTAATAGCCAAGACAGATTCCTTCTCCAGACTGTTTTTATCTAGTTTAGCTCATGATTGCACTGAAATGGCTAATAATCACTCACAACTTTTCAAGCTAGGCTTCTATAAATTTAATGCAGCAAATTGGTGTACCTTTGAAACAAATGGTGCATTGTATTATTACTGTAATATAATTTATGGTGCTTTTCAGGCAAAGCTTGTACAACAGTTTCTAAAGGAGACCACAGTACCCTCCATTTACAGATGGAGAAACTGAGACACTGGTGGAAAGTGAGCTCCCAGAGGCCAGCAGCAGAGCTGGGATCAGTACCCCAGTTTCTGGAGTCACAGTTCTATCCATCAGGTAACACTGTCTCCTTGATGGATACACAACAGTTTGCATACCCTTAGTAAAACTAAGTTTCTGCTTTGACTGTCTTCTGTATTATTAACTATTGTTTACCACACATACATAGGCAATAAAAATGATCCTCCACAAGCAAACATTTTTACAGGTTTTTATTTTCGTTATGTGCTTTAAAAAGAATAATTTACTTCTCTAGTGAGCAGTTAATTAACAGCATTTAAGTCATGTGCCCATATGTCACAACTCTGGGTGTACAAAACCTAATAAACAAGCATACTAAACAAATATAGTTGGTTCAGTGCAACTTCATAGGGATTTACTGTTGATCATTCGCTGTCCTTGAATGCTGGGCAGATCAACTGTGTAGGTCAACAACTGGTTTTGATTAATAATTACAAGTTATTTTGGGGCACCACAATAATCAGATCTGCATGACATTTAGAAATATTACCTACTGATGGTTTGGGGTAGTCTTTTCCTTTACCAGCCACTTTTTCAAAGGCTGGAGCCTACCCACCTGCTACAAAAACTGTATGTGGGATGCAGAATGGACACTTGTACACATCACTACCCATTTGTGTGAACATATGTGGGTTGAATGGGTGTGCCATCAACTCATGAGCTAATTTTCTCACCATTTGCCTTTTATGTGTTATCACTGCAAAGTAATTGTTTTAGTGTTTTCTTTCATAGCTTTCTAAATACCATAAATTATTTATGTGGGTTAAAACTATTAATAAAGTACCTTCTGGCAGAGTTACCATTTCCATCTGTTTACAATTTCTAAGGTAAGTTTTCAAAGCATGCATCACAATTAGGGCTGGGTTATCCTGTGTCATTCCTAATACAGCTTAAGATGCTAAACTACCATTTCTCATGAAATAACTAATAAGTAAACACCATTTTACATCTACCTATCTCTCTACATTTGAGACTTCTAGGACATAATTCACTAGCTGCTTAGGTGTGAACTTAAATCATTCTTTAGATCATTGTTGAAATTTACTCACCACAATCTGACCACAAAATTAAAATGATCAAATAAAGACATAAAGATAAGAATTTAGACTGTTTACTCGCCACAGAAATCTCCAGCAGAAGAAAGGGATATTATCACAAGACAAAGCTAACTGGCACATTAATTTCAGTAACCTCAAATCGCAAACTCTTCACTTACAGTTGAATTCCACTGAAGAAGGAGCCAAACAGTCCAATCATGCCCAAGAACTCCACCCGACTCAGGTTTCGGACAATGTATTCCTCACAAACATTGGAGATGCCGTAGAGGGTTGCTCCACCTAGTACTAAGAGATCCCCTATCAGCTTATTTTCACCTAGGAATAAATGGAGAAAAAATTTCAGGAGGTTTCCAAATAATGATAATTTGCTTACTGCTGCAAGCTGAAGACTAAAGACCTAACAAAACAGCACACTCCTCAGCAGCCTACACCTTTGTTAAACAACCTGCATGCAAATATACAGTTGTCTACTCATTTACATGCAAATTTTAAAGCAAGGCTAGCAGACTTAGCTGTTTTGTGAATGAGAGAAACTGGAGAAGAAGGAGACTTTGTAATGCCCAGAAGCAAAAGAGTACCTTTCAGAAATTTTATTTATGTTTTTGTTTTTGATGTGGGGTATAAAGCAGTGATGATGGAGATTTTTACTCTGTAACAACTGTAGTGTTATTTTATGACTCAGATACATAGGGGAAAAAAACCTACCTGTGACTTTTACTAAAAAATAACCAGAGGAGTTGGTACAGAGTGGAGGATGACAGCAGAAACCTCATACTCTGTGTGTGTGTGTGTGCATTTGTTCATGTGTCGTGCACACAGCCTTGGTCATAGCCAATGGGGGCTGGAGAGAGACACAGCTCCAGCAGCTGACAACAGAAGCTGGTGAATCTGTGACTTCCCTGCCTTCTGTGACAAAAATGTATCTTTACTTACGAGTGATTAATTTAAGCATGTGACTAGGCCCAATTAATTCAATAGGACCACTGAGTGGACCAGGTTGTAGTGCTTTTGAAAGAATCCTGTTCCATCAGAATATGTGGGTCTGTCAACTATGAAATGCTTTGGGAAATGGGCTGGATTTTGCCAGAATTTCATTTTAGAAGAAACTGAGGGGAAATCAGTAATGTAAAATCATCCCATTTCAAGACTTTCAGCATACCAAATTTTGGTGTTTTCATTGAGACATTGGTTATTTCAAAATAAAAAAGATTAGGTCCACATGACGCTTTCTTATTTCGAAATGACAGGCTCTGTCATTTCAAAATAAGAACCGTCATTTCAAAACAGCTTAAACCTCATTCATCTCGAGACAGCTGTTATTGAGAAATGGTTATTTCGAAATAACGCCATTTGGACATGTTATTTCGAAACAACACCATTTTTTCGAAACAACCGTTTCGAAACAACATGTCCAAACGGCGTTATTTCAAAATAACCATTTCGAAATAACAGCCGTTTAGATAGCAGGCTTTCCCTTAATTCGAATTAACATTTTCTTAATTCAAATTAACTTATTTCAAAATAAGGACTTTATTTCAAAATAACTCATTTTGAAATAACTTATTTCGAAATAACGATGTATGTGTGGAGGTAGCCTTAAAGTGCACTAGGGCCAGAGTTCTTAATCTTTTTCTTTCAGAAGCCCCCTAACATGCAATAAAAACTCTGGGGATTAGCAGAGGCAGGGAGATGGAAGCTTGGGGCTCCTGTCTTCAGTCACCAAATGTGTGGGCGGGGGACCGTGGGGCTTCAGCCCTGCAGGGCTCAGGCCTTCAGCCATGGAGGGTGAGAGCTTTGAATTTCAGTCACTGGGTGGGAGGCATAGTTTGGGAGTTCTGCACCACAGAGCGCTGGGGCTCTGGGTTGGGGGGAGCTTAAAGTTTCAGTCCCCTGTGGGTACTGGGGCTTCAGACTTTAGACCTGTAGCTCTGCTTCCAGTTCAGCCCCATGGGGAGTGCTGGGGTTCAGGTGCTGGGCACTAGCCCCAGGACTTTCTTCCCAGTTTCAGTCATGTGGCAGCACTGGGACACCTGGCTTCCGCCCCTGGGAGCACCATGGCTTGGGACTCAAACCCTGAGGCTCTGCTCCCAGCTTTAGCCCTGAGGGAGTGTTGGAATTTAGCTGCAGGGCCCAATGGCCCACTGAAACCAGCTTGTGGACCCCAGTGGGCTGCTGCCCCATGGTTGAAAATCAGCGTATTACAGAGCTTCTAGTTCATGCCAGCAGAGTCTATACAGATCAATTGACATGCAACACTTTCATATGCTTCAGAAGCACAGAGTGCATTACCCTGTGTGTAGAAAACTTCTTAGGCACTTACGTAACATTACCCACATGAATGCAGTGACCCAAGTGCCCTGCAGAATCAAGTCCTACATTATTATAGACACAATTTCTCCTTCAGTAGATGCCTAGCATATTTTGGGGCACTGTTAACATAATAAATGATACATTCATGAAAGACTACGCTTTAATGATTTCAGGCACATCACGTAAGTCTCTAAGATTGCTGTTCTTAAACATAAACAATTTGTACACAGGAGGAGAAGTGATTGAGAAACTATAAAAGTATACTTATTTTTGGTTCATCTCTTTCCTTTGTTTCCCTAGCTATGAAAAATACCCTATGAACAGTGCAGCACTCTTTAGGAGCAAAGAGCCTCCTGAAGCCTTTTATTTCACTGCCAGCATTTATTTATTTAGTGCCCATCTTGACCTCTTTATATAAACAGAACTAGCTCATATATTGTACGCCAATAAAAGGGAAACATAACATAGAAGGCATCCCTTGAATCTTAATAAAGTCATTTTAAAATTTTAAAAGAGCTGTGATGCTTGGCATGAAAGGCAGATGATTGCGGTTAAATTTCTTCTTGCATACCAATAAACATGGACACAGTCAGTCCTTCAGGCCCAGGTCTACTTTAGATGTAGGCAATAATGCACAAATACAGAATTGTCTGGGATCAAAATATCTAATATCCGTATCCACACATTATCAGTGAATTTATCAAATAATATCTGAGCATCTTGAAGGTAACCTGCAAAATGACAACCTCAGTTTGAAGGTTTCCTTTAATTAGCATGGGGTTTTCTCTAACTTTTTCTTTCCCTAAAAAGCACATGTGAAGTTAAGTGAACTAGCTGGATTTGCTAGAGAGGAAGGGCACATGATGGATTCCACACAAACCCAGTTTCAATTTCAAAGTTTCCTCCCATTCCTCCAGCTCCCTGAACAGGTATCTCCATAGTTCCACACTGGCCAAGGCCAGATGATAAGAAATCCTACTCCCTGGCTCCTTTACCTCAGTGGCAGATGTCAGCACCTTCCTAAGGAGCTTGGAATTGACTCCTTTTGTGCACTGTTCTCCCTCTTCCTTACCATTTCTCATAGCTACTGCATAGGTCCCTGATTATCTGCATACCTTTTCTACTCTGGTCTGTAGCCCTGCAAGTTCCCAGTGAGCTACAGCACATCCAGCTAGTGAGGAGCCACAGTGTTTCCTCTGGAGTCTGAGAGTGAAATCCTGACCTTATAGTCAATAGAATCTTTACCATAGACTTCAACAGGTCTAGGATTTTAGCTCTTGTCTCTACAAAGTGTGAAGCAGTTAAGAAATATCTCCTGAGAAATTTTTAAGGAACAGAGAGGGGAGGCCTGCTCTGATGCATTTGGGCCAAAATGTTTAAGTCACTAAAGATATGCTGGGCCCTTAAGTCACTAAAAATATACTAGGCCTTTAGGAGAATGAAAGCTACCTATGTATAAGGAATGAAAATAATTGCAAGATGTTATTGGTGTTTCTGTAAGGTTGAGAAGCATTGTATGATATTATAATATATTAACTGAGAAACAGATTTTAATCTTGTAACTAAAGATTATAATGCATTATGCACATATGCAACCTTAACTTTGGCCTTTCCTGACTTTTGGGTGTAGGTAATCTTGATATTTTCTGAATGTAGTTTTATTTTTTTTATAAATTGTTCCTAATGCAGATCTGAATCGCTGATTCATAGCACAAAGCAGATCCTCTCCTTTCTGGCTGGGACAGAGTTGTTTGTTGGGGAGGAAAATGAAGTGAAAGTCTTTAGGACAGGAAAAAGGAAAAGTGGCAAGACAATATGGGCTTCTATGGTCTCTATAAATATGACCAGTTTTTGTTTAGCAGCATCCTGGCAAGTGCGGTTTTACCATATTAATGTTTGTATTCAGAAAGCTGACTTTAAAATCCCAGAGCCTTATGCTCAGCTCAAAATTCAATACTTATAATTCAGAATGAAAACTGTATCCAATTAACAGTTTCTGAAAAGAACTTGTTCTTTTCCCACATCAGTGGGGCTGGAACCAGAAAAAAACAATGCAATAGACGATATTGATTGATGAAACATAACCTTTTCCATACTGCCCATTGGTGTATTGTAATTGTAGCTAAACACATATAAGCCATGAAAAGGAATGTGTTACATATGAACAAGGTATCTTCAAGTATGATGCAGGCTTTCTCAGAATTAAGCTTTATTTCAGAGTTTGTGCATCCCACAATAAGTGTCGTTAATTTGGATGTGAACTGGATGTGTCTGAGTAACTGACCAGTGAAGCAGACTGTTCAGAAAGTGAGCAAAAGGAGACAGCAGAGAAGTGTGAAAACTGAGCAAAGTAGCTGAGAAAGAATAAGGAGCAGTTGCTTAAACATGCACGCAAAGAGCTGAGCAAGCCTGCAGCTGGTGCTTTAAATAAAAGTGTTTCAAGTCATCTCCCTAAGTGCCACTGACACTCATTAGTTAGGTCCATTTTTTTCTTTGGCCCTTCCTTCAATGAATAGATGTTGAACCAATGGAAGACAGTTGAAAACTCAGAAACGCATTTAAATCCACATACGATTTCTTGGGGTCTTTCCCATCTTTGCTCCCTTCAAAACCTCTCAAGTTACAGTACTTTTCCAGAAAGAACAGTCAATCACACGAATGTACCCAAAGTCTCACCTGCTCCTTGTTGTCTCCCGACAAGGACATCTGCTCCTGCCATACAGCCCATGCCCAGAATGCAGACCACAATCCCAATGAAATGTACAGCCTTGTATCGGACCAGCAGGAAGAACCAGGACAGTAATATCACCACGGGGATAACAAAACAATCTAGGAGCTGTCAAGGAGAATGCGAAAAACAACAAAAAAGCATTGCTGCACAGGTTAGTCTAAAAACACTAACGTATTAAAGATTAAAGGAGCAGCCCACAAGGCTGTTTGCTGATAGCTTTGCTTACCGGAAATAGTGTGGTTAAAGCATAAGAGAGGGAGCCAGGAATTCTGCATTTGATTCCTGACTGTGCTACTGACTCACAGCATGACCTTGGTTAGATTATCTAAGGTCAGTAGCATTCATCATCCACAATTTGCGCCACATTTTGAAAATCTGGCTACAAGTTTCACAATAAGAGAGCTGAGAGCTCTTGAAATACACTGGCTTATTATGGGTAATGAGCACTTGAAAAATCTAATTTGAATTCTTGGGAACAAAACAAAAATCTGACCCTTCAATTAAACATTTCAGTTCTCTCATCCTTAAACTCTGGGGTCTTGTATGGATTTGGCCAGGTTTTCAGAGTTCCTCCAGGTAAGAAAATCAGATCAAACATTCTTAAAAGAGCTACCCACATGCCAAAGACTTCAGGCAAAATATTCAGAAGAGCCTAAGTAATTTAAGAACCTAAGTTCAATTTTCAAGAGTGATTTAGGTGCAGATCCTCAAAGGGATTAAGGGCTATGTTCACATGTAAATGCTTATTTTGAAACAAGTGAATTCAAAATAAGTTATTTTGAAAAAAATCATTATTTCAAATTCAATTAAAGCGAAATAAGCAAAACCCACCAAATCGAAATAGCAAGTCCAAACACAGGACTTGCTATTTCGATTCAGCAGAGGGATACCATGGGAGATGTGGCAACATGGCCCCCTGGCAGGGCCATGTTGCCATCTGATCTCCTGCCTGGCTCTCACCTGGAGAGCCAGGCAGGGGAAAACAGCCCCCAGGGCAGGGATCCCCCTGCCCTGCATCCCCCGCTGCTGGTGGGGCAGCGGGGGAGCGACTGTGGGGCACCCTGGCTGCCGCTTGGATGGCGGATCAGGGAGCTGGCTAGCCCCAATGCCGGCTCTGGGCAGCTGCCGGCCATGTGGTGGGTGTCGGAGCTGGCTTTCCCCACTATCCCCGCAAGCCGGCAGCCGGAGGGGTGGCGGGTCCTTGAGCCTGCTGGACCCGCTGCCTGGGCTCGGCGGCTTCCGGCCAGGTGGAGGGGGCAGAAGCACTTGGGGCGTCCCAGTCCCCAAGCCCCTCGCTGCTGGCAAGCAGCCAGGGGAGATGCTGGCTCCCCCAGCCCCTGTCAGGCTCAGCAGCTTGGTCATTTTCACAGGCAAGCGGCCAGGGGCTGGAGGACTGGGGAGTGCCAAGTGCTCTGCCCTCGCGGCCCGGCTTGCAGCTGCTGAGCCCAGGCAACAGGTCCAGCCGGCTCCCTTACCCCACCCCCGGCTGGCAGCTGCCGAGCCCGGACAGCGGGTCCAGCCAGCTCGGGTACCCGCCACCCCCTCCCAGCTGCCCACTTGCTGGGTCAGCGTATCCAGCTGGCTTGGAGACCTGCTGCCCACCCTGGCTGCTGGCTTGCCGGGGCAATGGGTCCAGCTGGCTCGGGATCCGCCGCCCCCCTGTTGCCGGCTTGCTGGGGCAGCAGGTCCAGCTGGCTTGGAGACCTGCTGCCCACCCTGGCTGCTGGCTTGCCGGGGCAACGGGTCCAGCCCACTCAACACCCCCCCCGCCCTCCTGCGCCCCCCTGCACCTCCCTTCAGCACCCTGGCCAGGGGCATATCGATATAACAGAGCCAGACGTGATTATTTCGAAACCACAGTTTCGAAATAACCCTCATCTTGATATATAATGAGGTTTTATTATATTGAAATGATTTTCCTAATTTTGAAATAAAGGAGCTCCTTATTTTGAAATAAGGAAATGTCGTCTGGACATGTCAACTTTTAATTCGAAACAATGGTGGTTGTTTCGAATTAAAAGCCTCATCTGAACACAGCCAAGATGTTTAACTGCCATTGAAAATAGTGGGAGTTTAGTATGTATGATACTTTGTGAGTCTGCACCTTATTCATATAGAATCTTAAACTCCATTAATTTCCAAAGAGCCTAAAGCTCCTTAGTGCCTAAGTAATTCAAAAATGGAACATAAGCTTCTACATCACAGTACAATTAATCAGTAAAATGACTTAATGATGCACCATTTTCAGGGAATAACGCCAAAGTTAATGCATGTTGATACTGCAAGTTATATTCATTTACTCAATGGCCCCTCCACAACAGAACAATTGTGACCTGTTTTACAGCTTTGGAGCAGCTGTTTGTTTTTGAACAATTACTGAAAATTCCAGCAAGGAAGAAGGTGTGCCTACAGTACACTGTAGAAACTATACCAACATAGCTATGCCAGTACAGCCATTTAGTGCACACTCCTACACTAAGAGAGGATGACCTCCCCCTCCCTCCAGTGTAGGAACAGCAACTCCCTGAACAATCTTATTTGTGTTAACGGAAGCATTCTTTCAGTGACGAAGTTGTGTCTACACCAGGGGTGGCCAGACTTATGGAACTCCAGAGCCACACCAGTTGGTTATTAAACCTTCAAGAGCCGCACTGAGGCATATAGCTATATACTTTTACGTACTAAATTGATTTGCTGACGTTCTTCCAAGAGCCACACTTTTTCATTCAAGAGCCACATGTGGCTCCTGAGCTGCAGTTTGGACACACCTGGTCTACACTAAGTGGGGAATCTGTTGGCATAGTTATGCTGGTAAAAGGCACACTTTTATTTAACCCCTGACCAATGTAGCAATGCTGATACAACTTTCATATGTAAACAAAACCAAAGATTTTAAAAGGCACAAAGCAGCGTCTGGCACTCAAGTGCCATTAAACTTCAGTGGGAGTTGGTACTGACTTCTATTTTGTGCTTTTCAGAATCTCTCCCTGAGTGTTTGCAAGTTACGTGCATGGTAATGTATTTTATTATTTAGTTTGTCCTTAAAGAAATGTATTACTTGGGACTCCAGCTTATGCAATCTGGGAAACACTGGGAAGTTTTGTTATGGGTATTTCTCTAGATGTTATTCTCTTAATTTTTAAAATTGTGGATGATGCAGAGTGGTTTTTTCCCATTGGAACCATGGACCGACAGCTGTATGTGTTTGTCTGCTATTCAGTCAATGCCAGTAACCATTTCACTTAGTAAATATTGTTGAATAATGGCTGTACAGCCCATTAAATTTCCACTGCTACTTCACAGGATTAGCAAAATATAATTTCTGAAGGGGAAAGGAATCCTGGATAGTTTTCAAGGAATTTCAGTGCCTAAAAATGTTTCCATATAATTAACATATTTATGCATTCAGCACATCCCTCAGTGCTTCACTTTGGGATGCAGTAAAAGAGTCAATTTTTTATATTAAGAGAAAAATGTTTTCTATAGCTTAGTTAAATAAACAAGCGCATGCAACATAAATTAATTTCAAAGGCTTCCTGCTCAGGAGGAGTAGCCGCAGCATTTTGAAACAGAAAAACATCAAGTGGGATATACAGCTTCAAGGAAATGTGGCTCTAGTTGCCTCCAGAAACACTGGGGAGTAGAAGAGGAGAATACATATTTAATTATAAACATACATTAGGTGTAATACAAAACTAAAACCAAACCAATTAAGGACAGAATTTCAGTCTGAAAACTTTGACGAAAAAGCAGAATAAAATGCCAAGCTGTGTTTCCATTGCTTGGCAGCACTTGCTATTTATATTATACTTCTGAATTCATGTGCTAAGATAATAGTAACACTAGCAGAAGCTTAACAATTCAGAGTGGTATGTGAATATGGCACTGGAGGATTTTATTGATGTCCCTACTTATGATTTCAAAATGGAAAACAAGCTTAAAAGAAGGTGTGGCTCGAAGTACCATATGCAACGAGTATTAAGGTTTACACAAGAGAATGAGCATTTCCCAGACCTGTCACATTAGAAATGACCAAAGAAGAACTGCCAATTAGGATAGGGGTGGAGGGGGTCAGAGAAATCCCTTTCCACACTGAATCTTAAGTTCTTACTGCAACTGCTGCTACAGTACCTCAGGGCCAGTCACTGACAGGTGGCAGCTGTGAAGGGAAGCTCTCACCGCACGATTTGCTTGAGGGCAGTGCTAATGAGGAGTCCTAACACAAGGAAGGGAGTGTGTAATTGGAAGAAAATTCAATGAATGTTTAAAAAGGAAGAATTGGCTCAGCTGTTTCTTGTTGCTCTCCACCAGGAGTTTGCTGACCAGCACTTTTTCCCTTTCATATTTACACAGATCAGCAGTTCTTCCTTCACATTAGTGACCTTATTTCTAAAGCATTCTGTCTCTCCTTTTCCAGATACTTATACATTCCAGCTATGTCCATGGGGGCATACTCCATCTATACAGATCAGAGAATATATGCCACTCTCAACAAGAGGAATTGGATGTTTACAATTCACAAATGTGATAAAAAAATAGTAGTTATTCAAAATATTGCCATCAGTGGAGGAGGGGGAAAAATTTCTCTCAAATGCCTCTTATTATCCCTGGCCCATAGGTAATACAATGCCTTACAATAATTATCAACCAGCTAGAGAAGTTTTGTTTGGCACGTTAACCTAAGACTATAAGATTTGACACATCAGAACAGATCCATAGATTGTTTACTCTGGTACCCTGTCTCCCAAAATGGTTTAAATTGGAACTGCTATTAAAGGAACCCACAGAACAGAATAGTAGGTCATGGTAAATCGAACCAATCCCCTACCTCAGCGCCATCTGCAAGGAATGTTTAAACTGTGTGCACCTTACATAATGACAAGTTTATCTTCTTCCCATGATGAAAAGAGATTTTATTTCATGATATCTGATAACCTGTCTGATTAAAAACTATTGGTTTGGGTAGAATCAGGTAATTTTAACATACAACTATGGTATGTATGGCTGCTTCTTTATAACATTTTAAATTATTTTTTCCTCTGTATACACATTTAAAAAATAGAAAATGGGAAAAATTAGCATGAGAAATAGACTTATTCCAATCAAGGACAATGAATGTGCCATTAGACCTGCACCTTCCACAAAAATAAACCTCAACAACTACTTGGAAATACGCACTAATAGTGTGTTAAATTAATTAATCGCCATCTGTTCTGCCCTCACATTACAGATATAATATTAGCACAATTCATGGAAAAGTATGCAATATAAGGAATATCATGCATTGGCTACGTGCTTATTGATACTGCTGTAACGCAGATAAGACTGATAGGTCAGATCCTGAACCACTGATATCACAGTTTTGCTACTGACTTCAGTGCCATCAGAATTGGATGCCATGAACAGACTTAGGCACTACAACACTGAGCGTCACAGCACCTAACTTTTAGGTGCCTGGAAGAATCACAGGGACAAAACTGGCCAAGTGCCAAAGGGGCAGCCATGTTAGTCTAGTTCAGCAAAAGAAGCAAGGAGTCCTGTGGCACTTAAAGACTAACATTTATTTATCACATCAGCTTTTGTGGGAGAAAATCCCACTTCGTCAGATGCTTTGAAGATGGGGAAACTTACAGAATGGATGCAAATAAATGCAAGGGATTGTAAGACATGGGATCAAGTCATACAGTAACAGGAAATTGCTCTGTGATCCACAAAACCAAGCTAGGCATCTAGACTCCTTACGCCAGGGGTCTCAAACTCAAATCACCATGAGGGCCGCATGAGAACTAGTACAGGGCCGCACACTACTGAAACCTTTTCATACAACAATATTGCAAATATCAGTAATGATAGTGTCATTGCAGGCTGCCAGAAATAGCTTTAGGGGCCCCATGCGGCCCATGGGCTGTGTGTTTGAGATCCCTGCATAATGAACAGGGAGAGAATGTGATCTATAAATGCCAGCAGGCTAGACAAAGAGCCACCTAACCTAGCCAGTGGGAGATGTGGAGGAGAAGGGTGTCCTAATCCCTACCCCTCTTTTGGAGATGGGTGCGTAAGTCAGGGCTGTAGGACAGCATCTATCTCTGCTTAGTGAGCCGCAAACTGGAACAAGAGAGTCACTGACTCTCTCTCTGCCTAGCCCAATGCCTATTCCACTGTGGATAAATGGTAGTCAGTGGATAAGAGTGGGAGAAAAAGAATGATTGTCTAGTTCAGTGCTTATGGCACCCACCTGGGAGGTGGAAGACCCCATGATGCTTCCCCTGCTCCAATAACTGTCATGAGTAATCCACAGTGGAACAATGTTATCCAAAAAGACTTGAGGGAGCCCACTAGAGAATATCTCAAAGCTCAGTAGTTAAAGAGCTCTCTTGAGAGGTGGGAGATCCCCTTTTCAAATCCTTTCTCCTCCTCTGCCAATGAACGTGGGTATCCCAACATCCCAAAAGAGTGTTCTCACCAAGGAACTGAAGAGTTAGTAAAAGTACCACCTCGTCCTCTGGCCCCATTCTGAATGGAAACCAAGCTAGAAGGTGGGCTCTGAAACTACTGAATTGGACTTTACATGTGAGATACAGCAGGCAGACAAATGCCCTCTGTCTCCTGCTTCATGATTCATTCTGGGGCTTGGGCAATAAAAAAGCATCGAGGAACACAATCAGAAGCAAAAGATAGACACTGACTATGTCTATGCCTAACATCTTAGTTTGGATTTGGTTAGTCCGAACTAAGTAGTTCAAAAGTTAGTTCAAACCAAGTGCTTTTTTTTAGTTCAAACTAACTTTTAGTTTAGTTTTAGTTCAAACTAAAAAAAGTGCTTAGTTTGAACTAACCGCTATTTCAAATTTAGTTTGAACTAGCGTGACTCCATGGGGCTTAGTTTGAACCAGCTGCTTTGGCTAGTTCCAACTAAGCAGTTAGTTCGGACTAACCAGCTGAACTAACCAGTTTGAACTAATTTTTTTTCTTAGTTTGAACTAGCCAAAGGATAGTAGATACAGGATTCAAATTACTCCGGACTAAGTTTGCTTAGTCTGGACTAATTTGCTAGTGTAGCCATAGCCTGAGGGAACTTTTGCCCTGAAAACTTTGGCACTGAAATTAAGGAGCCTGCAGGCTTACATAGGAATTATCAGGATTGCAGAGGAGCCGAAACTGGGATCTATTTGTTTATACCTGAGACCTGGGCCCCTAAAGTTATAGTTTAGATGCCTAAATATCTTTGTGGATCCCAGCATATGTCCCCACTGTAGTGTAACCAGGGGTCTATCTTGTTTCTACTGTTTTTACCACAGAAAAGAGGCATGTATGTACACGATAGCATACAGGTGCTTAAATATATACAGCATTTCAGCCTAAAACAGGGCTTGTTATGCTTTTCACTATCATCTCCACTTCAGTTTACACACCTCTCTTTGTAAAAGCACATAGACTCAATTTGACTATCTCTCTCTTGCACACACACAACAATTGATGTGAAACCTCACCTCATATTAGCTTGTAGAGCTGGTTTAAAAGTTCTTGAACAGTTTTCTCTCAGAAAATATTCTTTATCATCAAAATTGAAACGTTCTACTGGAAGCAAGTAGATTTCAATAAAAATTTTGATGGAAAATTTTCAGAATGATTTTCATCTAAATAAAATATTCTGTTTTGGGCTTTCTTGTTTTATTTTGACTTTCTCACTTCATTTCACTCCAAATTTATCATTTTGTTTTGACTTTTAGTTTTTAAAACATTTTATTAAGTGCAATATATTACATTCAGATATAATACAAATACTAATATGCATTGTTTTTATACTGTATCAATGATTCAACATTATTGAAACAATGTTTCAATAAATTCTTTTCAATTTTTTTAAAATTAAATATTTTGGCATTTCTGTTCAGTTCTAAATTTTGACCTTTCTCTGACTTGAGCTGAAAAGAAATTCTGAAGTGTCAGAATTGTCCTCAGGGCAGAAATTCTATTTCTCAAAAAGCTTTTTAGCTCTGACTTTCTGAAGCAAGCAGAATTTGTAAAATGTGTTACTTCACTGACAGAACTTTTATTATATTTATTTTCAAGATTTAAAAGTTCTGTGCAAAGCTAATCTTTACCTCCTTCCTGCCCCAAAAAATATGTATCTATGCATTCTTCATTGTCAGTCATGAGTTACCACATTTTGACTCATTTAGAAAATGGGAAAACTCACTTCTTTGTACTTTTCTATAACAAGGGACTCTGCAATCCCTGACATTCAACTTACAATAATTACTGCCTATGTTCTACTTGCATCTGTTTTAATTCTAATACACACACACTTCTTACATTTGTGGAATTTTAATCTAAAACATGTAAAGTCTGTCTAGATACTGCAGTGACAGAAAGCATATGAATGCCTGCATGAATAAAATGGCTATTGAAATGACCTTTCCCCTTCAATTCTTTGTTTGCTTTACATACCACAGGCAGGAAAAGCCTTATTTACCAGCTTGGTTAGCTGCAAATGTACTCTGATATTTCTGGAACTGGCTGTCCCAGGATAGCAGAAACGGAAAGTTTAAGACTTTTATCTCTAAGTTACTCATCAGAGTCCTCATTCAGTGGTGACAAGTAGTTACTGATAAATACGCAGAGTGCCTGGCAACAAGCTTGGCCAGGAAACCCACTGATGTCTCTCCCAGCAAGCTTTCTGCTTCTGACTTCCATTTGCAGTAACTGGAAGATGAACACAGAGGACCAAATTCTCTGCTGTTGTAAATGGACACAGCTTTACTGACACCAGCTAAATTTTTCATACTTAGAGCAACAGAGGATTTGACCCACAGCAAGGTCAGCTATTAAATGTGGAGATGTAGGACTCCAGATAACTGGCTAAGCTGACTGTGATGGTTTTCCCAAAACCATTTTGAAAGAGACAGTTCTTGTAAATTAGGAGTAACAGACACATTTCAAATCCTGTTAATAAAACAAAGGCAGGTTAGATCTGAAAGGAGCTATAAGTCCTAGTCCTTTGTTTTTGCACTATATACATGTAAAGTATGTAACATCTCTCTACTCTGTGTAGTTCAGGAAGCCTTACTCACATCATGCTATTCTTCCATTAATCAAAATATTCCACAAAGCACTAAAATAAGTCTGATCCTGGGTGCATTCTAAGAGTGTGTACCTTTTCCTAAAACAGGGGTCCCCAACTGATAGATCACAATCTACTTCTGAAGGGCAGTTACCATTGAAACCTATGAGCATTGTGTCATCTGCTGGTGAAAGGCTGAAGACCACTATTTTAAAACATTTTCCCTTAAGCACTGTTAGAGATAGAATGCTGACCTAAGTAAACCATGAGTTCCCATATTGCAATTCCTCTTTCCTAATCTCTCAAATCCATTCTGAAAATATTTCAAAGCTTTTGTCGCAGTGCACTGAGTCCACAGGGATCACGCAGAAAACAACATGTAGTGCTGTATGGCACTCATATGCTTATTGCTGATTTCTTTTCTTTCTTGGTGCTAGTTACTGAAGCATGGAAATTGCCATGGGCATTTGGAACTATGATGTGCTATTGAAGCTTGCAGCGATCCAAAGCTGAGTACATCAGCAAGGAAAGGTAGCTTGTAGAGTAGTTCTAGAGTTGTTAGAGATGTTTTTTATCCCTATCATGCTCCACTTCAGTAGATTCCTGAAGAGTAGCCCACTTATGGAGGAGGCGGCTGAGGAGGCAGATTTAGTACTCATTGTAGATTACCATCACTAAAAGCCACATCAGCTGTGGAAGAGCACAGTGCTGGGAAAAAGGATGCCTATATGACCACATGATGGCTTTGCATCTGTTAAAGATAGGTATGTTCTTCAATAAGGTCAGAGAGGTACACTGAACTTGGTGGAATGAGCAATCACCCTAGCAGGACAATGTACTTCTGAAACTTCATACCAGGAGAAAGATGCATTTCTAAGCTCATTTTGTCAGTCTTTGGCTGAAGATTGGGTGCCTTTCATTTGTTCCGTGAAAAGACATGATGGCTACGTCTACACTAGGAAATTAATCAGATTAATTAGGCTTAATCTGAACTAATTTGATCTCTGTCTACATTATGCTTTGCCTAGTTAAAAGTAAAAAAAAAATTAGTTCCAACTAAGCAAAGCTTAGTTCAAACTAGTTAGTTCAAACTAACTGCTTAGTTCAAACTTAGTTCGAATTTTAGTTTGAACTAGCATGATGTAGCCATGCTAGTTCAAACCAAATAAGTTTGAACTAAGTGGTTAGTTTGAACTAAACATGTTTTATTAGTTCGAACTAAAAAGTTTGTTCAAGCTAACTTTTTAGTTCAAACTAAAAAGTTCCGGTTAGTTTGAACTAACCTGTGATTAGTTTGAATTAACTCCGAATTGCTTAGTTTGGACTAAGCAAGTCTGAACTAAGCAGTTAGATGTAGGTATAGCCGAAAAGTTTAGAGAGAACCCAGAAGGGCTTAGTTCTTTTGAGATAAAAGATGAGATTTCATCTTACATGCAGGGGCGTTGCTGCCCTGGGGAGGGACCCAGGGCATGGGCCCAGGCCCCACCTCCAGCCTGCAGGCCCTGCCCCCTGGCCGGGGACAGGGCCAGAAGCCACTGCACCATCACGTGCAGCTAGGCCCCACATCCCTGGCCAGGGCTGGGGCCAGAAGTGGCCACGGGCGGCTGGACTCTGCATCCTTGGCTGGGGACGGGGCCACCGCGGCCGCCGGTGGCTGGGCCCCGGATCTCCGGCCCAATCGGGAGAGGGGTGTCCCCCACCAGATCTGGGGCACAGGCGCTGAGATTCGGGGCATGTGCCCTGGGTACCCAGCGCCAGCAATGCCCCTGCTTACGCGCAGTGTGTGGAGACTAGCTTCTTCTCTTGACACGTGAGGCTTGGAGAAAAACTAGTAGATGAATGGCCTGATTAATACGGAATGCTGAAGACAAACTTAGGCCAGAGATGAGAATGGGGACATAGTGTCATGTTATCACACTAGAACACCATGTATGGTAGTTCAGCCATAAGGGCTCCGAACTTCCCTATCTGCCTGATCCTCTGAGATGATGATTGTAAGGAATGAGACTTTGAGGGGCAAATGATGAATAGAACAACTCACCATATGTTCAAATGGGCCTCTTCTCAGCAATTGACAATTAAGTTGAAATTCCATAATGAAGTAGGCTCTTTAATAGTGGGAAGAAAGGTAAAATAGAACCTTTATGAACCTCACAATGTTCTGGTGAGCCAAGACTGAAAATCCCTCAGTGACAGGGTGGGGGGCTGAAAAGCTGTGATGATGAAAGCTAGATGAATTTAACTGAACTCAGAGGTAATCATATGGTTTTTAAATTTAGCAGGCAATTGAGAATGTTGAAAAGGCAGGATTCAAGAGGAAGTAAAGCTCAGAGGCTACATAAGATCTGAACACATTTCCATTTCTACAGGTAAACATCCCTCATAGCAGGTTTTCTATTACTGAGCAGAGCTGTTTGCATTTCTGGAGAGCATTCCTTGTCTGTGTCACAGGATCATCTAGTAGCATGCCTTCAGTTGGACCAATGAGAGGTTGGAATGCGTCATGAATCTCGCCTCTTGGGTGAGTAGGTCAACTGTGAGAGTAAGGTGAGAAGAGGTTGTAGGGACAAACAGGATCAGGGATACCTACTTCAGCCACAATGGTGTTTTTTTGCTATGAGAATGGCCACTGATATCTTCTGTTACGACTTGTTCAGGATCTTAAGCAATGGCATAAGAGGCTATGCATACAGCAAAAGGCATTGTACCTCCTGTCTGAAGAGAAACTTATGAGACCGGTCTCTGAAAGGATGTAGGGAGGGGAAGTAGGAGCTGAACTGAATGGAATAGCTCATGGAAATCACCTCCAGGATTCATCTACCTGCGGCAATGAGTTCTCAGGAAGGTAGGAAGTGGGAATGATCCCCTTAGGGCAAAAGAAGGTGGGAGATTGGTGCAGTGTATGATCTGGAATGGAGACAGTTCATCAGCCTCAACCAATGGGTCAATATGGTTCCTTCAGAAAAATTGCTTGCAGTGATGGAACTGTAGACGGTGGCTCCTTCTTGAGAAACCAAGGTTTCTTTCTGGGATGTTCAGTTGTTCTCTGGGATTGGTCATGGATTGAATGTGATCACTGAGCTGTTTGCAACCTACTGAATTTCCATTTTGCCCCTGGGGCATAGATGCCAAGGGATTATAATGTTACCTCATAGTTTTTAAGTGACTGGAGGGACCCATTCTTGGCATCACCAAATAGTTTGGATCCCTTGAATGGAAAGTATTCCACTGTATTATGTACTTTTTGGAGGATGCCTGAGCAAGGCAGTCAAGAAGCTTGATGCCTGTATATGAAGGCTATTTGGGAAGAGAACCTAGAGTGGCAGTCATAGACAGAAATCTCAGCGAGATAGGATAGGGATGGAGAGGCAAGAAATGATGAGACATAATGTCACATAAGCATAGAATATATTTAAATTATTAATAAAACAATTTAAATAACTTTTATTAATTTTTGTTCTATATTTTTCAACAATTTCTGTCGTGAGTTTGCACAGAAATTTTATTCAGAAAAGGTTTTGCACATGGGCTGAAAAGTTTGCACACAAGCCTCCAAATCTTAGCGGGAACATTGTTTGTGACCCATTCCCACCCTGGAGAAGAACAGGAGGCATTTCCAATTTCCATGTATTGCAAAGGGATCAACAGCTGGGTAGCCCCACTTCTGAAATACATTGTGACGTACTTGATCGTTCAGTTCCCATTTGTGTTTCATCCCAAATCGTCTGCTGAGCATATTTGACATAGTATTCATGGATCTAGATAAGTAAGATGCTAATATATCTATACCATGTCAAAGGCACCAGGTCCAGAGTCTCACGGCTTCAGCACAGAGAGACTGGGAGCATGCTCCTCCTTCTTTGTTTATGTAATACTGTACGTGCATGCTGTATTGTCTGTCATGACCTTTACTGTTTTGTGCTTTATCATCAGAAGAAAGTACATGCATGCCCTTCTTACTGCTCAGGGCTCTAATATATTGATGTGTAGTTTCATCTTGTGAATCGACCAGTGCCCTTGCACTGTGTGTCATCCTAGGTGAGCACCCCATCCTAAGAGTGATGCATCATATTTCTGAACATTAATGGTGGAATCTGTGAAGAAGGCACTCCCACAGTCATATTGCACAGTTGAATTCACCACTATAATGTTTCCTTGAGCGTGTGCGGCATCACCACCATCTTGAACAGGCTGCACTTTCCTGGCCTGTAAACCGAGGCCATCCATGCCTGCAATTTGTGCATATGCAAGTGAGCATGGAGGACCACTTGGGTTGTGGCCACATTATGTCCACACAAATGTAAACAGGTATGCACTGATATCATTGGGCTAATTGTAACCATGTTGATCTATTCTATTAGTGCCTCAAACCTTTTGACTGGCAGTGAAGTTGTGTGTTCATTGAATCTAGATAACTCCCATAAATTCCAGCTGATGTGTTGGTATTAGGGATGATTTTTGGTAATTTATCAATAGACCTAACTTTTGAAAAACAGTCATTGTTTGTTTAGTAGCCCATTGATTTTGCTCGACAGAATCTGCCTTTATTAAACAATCATCCAGATATGGAAAAAGTATCAAAGCCATTTTGTGTAGATGTGCTGTGACTAATGCTAGAAGTTTTAAGTCCAAATGATAGAACCTTGCATTGGTAATGGTGGTGGTCTACCATGAATCTTAGGAACCTTCTGTGGACTGGATGTATGGTTACATGAAAATATGCGTCCTGTAGGTCGAGGGATGAAAGCCAGTCTCCCCACTCAAGCATTGGTATAAATGGTTGACAATGATATCATGTTGAATTTGTGGGTTCTCACAAACTTGTTTAGTTTTCTGAGATTCAATATAGCTCTCCATCCCATTTTTCTTCATTGTTAGGAAGTACGATGGGGACTCGTTAATGCGCGGGCGTCGGGGGACAAGCCCTGGCGCCCGCACGTTAAGCGGACCTTGTGGAAATGGGACCAATGCTCCCCCAAGTTCTGCGCATGCACGCACAGCAGAAACCACTCGCCCCTGCACAAATCTGGGCTGGCAGCACAGAGCCGGCACCAAAGGACCCTAGCCAGCCCAAAGACACAGTTTTCGGGATGGAGGGAGCAGCAGGGATCTATTGGACTTGATGAACCAAAGCCTACACTATAGTAAAATACTGTATCTATTGCACGTAATGAACTAAAGCCTATACTGTACTGTACTATACTAAAATATCAATTGGACTTGATGAACTAAAGCCTATACTAAAATATCTATTACACGTAATGAATTAAAGCCTACACTAAAATACTGTATCTACGATATTTCATGTAATGAACTAAAGCCTAAACTAAAGTGTCTTTTACATCACACTAATCAAAAATACTGTAAATACTGAACGTTCTCTGACAAGGACATCAAGCATGGCATGCTTTTCCACAATACTCATTGAAAGAGAAAGGCAGCACTACTAAGGCTTGCTCCGCGTGTTTCCTGCCCTGTCCAACTTCCGGTTGTAAGCAGTGTGTGTTACTGAGTCCCGCGCGTTAACTTGCTGGCTTTTGGGGACATGACCAGAGCGCGTGTTAACCGGATCCGCGCGCTAACTGGTTGCGTGTTAACGGGTCCCCACTGTACCAAGAATAGAAACCCCTTTCTTTGTAGTTTGACGGAACTGGCCCTATAGCCCCTATTTCCAACAGACAGTTTACTTCCTTTTATAACAGTTATATGTAAGTTGTGTCCCTGAAGAGGGATGGGGAAGGCTATGTGTATGGGGTATGGATGAAAAGGGGATGGAATAGCTATTCTTTATGATTTCTAGAACCTATTGATTTGATGTTACAAATTGCCATTCTTCTAGAAACAGTCTTAGGCAATGGCCAAATGCAGTCCTGTTGTCTGTGTTTGCTGGACAGGGAGGGTTGTTTATGCCCCCAGCCAAACCTTCAGAACTGCTGCCTTGAAGGTGATGATGATGATGGTTGATGCACTGGTTGGTTATGCCTTCTGTCTGTTTCTGTCTTGTTGTCGCTGTTGTCGATACTGTGGGTATCATCACTCGTAAGGTAGGAGCCTGAACTGTGATCTCCTTATTGTCACTGCCGGTGGGAAGATTCCTAGCATGCACAATGTGGCCCTAGAATCTTTCATAGTATGCATGACCTCATTGGTTCTTTCCCCAAACAACTTGGTTTTATTGAAAGGCAAATCTTCTGTGAAGGATTGGACTTGCTTCAGTACAGCTGCTGAGTAAAGCCACAATGCTCCGTGCATTACTATGGCAGTGGCAATAGTTCTGGCCACTGTGTCGGCTGCGTCTAATGCAGATTGTAGCTCCATTTTAGATACAAGCTGCCCTCCTTTGACTGGTAATGTTCATGGTTTTGTTCTGGTATAAGTGCAACAAAGTCAGCAAATTTTGAATAAATATTCTGACCATAGGTCGACAGCAGAGTGGTATAGTTTGCTATTCTTAATTAAAGTGTGGACGATGAATAAGTGTTCCTGCCAAAGAGCTCCTTCCTTTTCCATTCCTTATCCTGTGATGTATTCTTGTATCATGTCTGCTTGGTACATTGGTAAACTGCCTCCACCACTAAGGGGTTCACCTGTGGATGTGAAAACAAATACTTGTTGTCCTTAGATGGAACATGCACTTCTTATTGACATTTTTGCCTGTTGGTACATTGGAAGCTGGTGTTTGCCAAATGTTATTGGTAGCATCCATAATCACCTTATTCATCATCATGGCTATCTTGGAAGAAGTCATATGGAGAATTCTGAGCAGTTTGTGGTTGCTCTGAGATGTTTCCCCAAGGGAAATGCCCATTTCCTGAGCCACTCTGTTGAAAAGTTCTTGAAATTGCTTGAAATTGTCTGTATTTCTGAATGGCAGAGGAGTGATCATGTCATCTGGTCATGCAGAAAGCATATGGGAAATAATATTGTCTTCAGGATCTGATGGATCCACATTATCCATTGGTATCAATTTGAGGGTCTCCAGATAATCTTGAGGAACTGTAACTAGATGATGCTTTCTTATTAGAAGAGTTTGGGGTTCCTGTTTGTGGCCTTCAGTATGGGTGCCACAGGCCCAAATGTGCCAGTAATTCTGATATGGCATTGAAGAGGCTAGCCATGGGGGCAGGAACCATGGACAAATAAGGTGTCTGTCATCCTTTTTTGTCTTCATGATACAAAGACTTATTAGATAGACCTTGCTGTAAAAGGTCTGCCTGTATGTCATTTTCCTGTCCAATGTATAACCTTGGTGACCACATGGAGGAAGTGTTCAAACCAAATAACAGACAAGGTGATTTTTGCTCATTAAATTCAACATGCTTCTTCTTTTCTTTGTGTTTTCTCCCTTGTGTCTCACCATGGATGGTGCTGTGCCATGTTGGAGCAGCCGAACATGCCAGAGTGAGAAATGCCATGGAAGCCACCCCTATTCCCTTCGGTGCTGCAGTACTGTGCGGTACTGCATTCAGAAGTGCCAAGGTAGGCTGGAATGCAGTTGTAGAAGCCATTAACGATGAGCCTTGATCTGCTGTTTTCGGTATCGCAAGTCCATGATCTGCTGCATTTGGCACCAAGGGGTTATCCTGTATCATTTCTCTTGCCTGTGCCTCTAACTACATAGGCGCTTTAGAATTTGTCAATTTCACTGCTGTTGCGGTGATTGAGGAGGAAGTCATTATTGATCTCCACTCCTCTGTTGATCTTGTTCTTGCTGCCGTGCTGCCAAGCACTTTGGATGTTCCTGCTGGCTCAATTTGCACAGCTCTTTTCCTTGGTGTGCTCATAGAAGTGGAAGATGACCTCTTTCGAGCACAACCACTGACAAAGTTAGGACCGGGCTCTCACCCTGGCTCTGACACTGGTCTCAGGGACTTTTCCATGAGGGTCATTTTCATTCTCCGTTCTCTGTCTCTTCTGGTTCTAGCCTCTGAATTTTTGTAGTGTGGGCATTTCAGTGCTAACTGCCCCTCTCCCAAACATCAGATGCACTCCATGTACCCATCTGATGTGGTCATAGCATCCCTGCAGAGGGAGCACCTCTTAAAACCCGATGAGCCAGGCATGTCTTCAATCTTGGTTTTTCTTTTCTTCTATATATAGATATTTTTTAAGCTAACAAATAGTGTACTAATGAAATTGAATAAATTAACTAACTAAAGTAATTATCTAACTATTCTCAACAGGGTAAGGAGCTACTGCAGATCCCATCTCAAACTGATGGCAGTTGAAAAAGACCTGACAAAGGGTGGGGGGCTCTTGCTGTGCTCAAGAGCCTTCAAAGCCAATGGCTCTGGGGAGGCTTTTGCGTACGGCCAAAGTGAATGCTGCAATGAAAACTCCTTGTCTCAATGCGAAGGCCTGATGAACACCTTGAGTGGAGCACTCAGGGATACCACTCAATGAAGAAATGTTCCTTGGGAGTCTACACATTGGGAAGTACTGAAGAAGGTACCAATGGGTGGTCTGTGCCTAAATAAGATGGTACAGATGAAGGAAAACTTGTTCTTGGGGATTTCTTGTGCTTCAGAGGTACTGTGTCTGGTGCTAACACTAATACTGTTTGCCATTGCTTACTGGAAGGCTTCTCAGTGTGCAGCATGGTCTTTTCAGTTTGGGCTGAAGTCTCAGTACTGGAAGAAATAGACGTAAGTCATACACATGCCAGGTTGCATGGTCTCCTTGGTTCCATTTTGAGACGTGACTTTGTTCTTTTTTTGTTTTTTAACTGTGGAGAATGGGGTCTCTTCTTTTTTGAAGATCTGGACAATTTCGAAGGGTCCCCAGGGTCTTTGCCTACCAAAGCAAAAATGGTATCTGAGATATTCTGGGCAGTGAAGTCAAAATATAGGGGTGGGGAGATTTGGAACTTGTGGTTTCAGAAATTATTCTGTAATATGTGATTTTAGTCTGTCCTCCCTCAATTTGCTGCATCTGCTTTTGAATTCAGAACAGACCTTATATTTGGAAGGGACTTGAGTTTCTCCAAAGTCTGACAAAGTGGGATACTCTCCCATGAAAGCTTATGTGATAAATAAATTTGTTAGTCTTTAAAAGTACTACCAGACTCCGTACTTGTTCTCCAAAGCAGTGGAGCAGAAAGAATGCCTGTTGCTGCAGGGCAAAGACCTGGGGCAAGTCTGACAGGGTTTGAAGCCCAAGGTTTGGGGCATAACACATTAGAAAAGGCTGTTTTCAGAGGAGAATGAATTAGAGTACCAGCCTCAATCAGCCAAAAAAAAAAAAAGGGGTGATCCACACCAGCACACATTTTTAAATAATCAAAAATACAGAAAAGCTAAGGAAAAAAAGAAAAAGAATTAGGAGAAGAAAGTGACAAGCTACATGGATAGCTCAAATGGATAATGTGACATTCCATCTCAAGCTGTAGACAGCTGAGCAGGAAAAGGAGCTGCAGTGGGTCTGCCCTTCCTTATATATCCAGTCAGTTGAGAAGGAACAAGAGGTATAATGGGTCTGCTCGTATGTATCTTCACGCTGAAGTACAAGAGTATGTAGGGCACAGCTGCAGATCCACAGACACTGTTGATAAAATCTCTGACCAGCTGATCACTGTGACTAACAGTGCATCTTGATGTGGAAGCACAAACAGCGAAAGTCACTCAAAGGAGAACATACTTTTATTGTCACTCTCCACATGTCTATAAATCACAGGCTTTACTACCATCATTTGTATCATGCCAGCCAAAGGGGTATGTACCCAATGAATAAATTACCAGATAAATCACCATGTAGAAAACCAGTTTTGCCTTCTGCAATGGTCTTTTCTGGTGGCTCACATATGCATACTGTATTACGGTGGCATGGAGCTTTAAAGAAATGGACCTGATTCATATAGAATAAGGAATACAATTAATAACAGATAATATAACCAGACAGCATGTAGATAAGGACGCAGGAACTAATTAGGGGTGGCCCAAGTGGTGAGATGGTGTTTAGCTACCATAATGACGACCTGGATTTTGAAAATGAAATGAATATAAGACTCTCTCTCTTTAGATAGTTGGGACAGATTTTCAAAAACTCAAAGCCAGATTTGCAAGTGTTCATCACCCTCATCTTCAAATTTTATTTCCTGAGAGAATCATGGACCATTCAAATATTAAAAGAGGTTGAATGCTCCACCATCTCAGACAAAGATGGGATGCTATTACATATGTGGGTAACCAGAATTGGAAAGTGTATTTCAGCTGATGAAACTGAGCCAGATCCCTTACTCACAGTGAACTACACCATACTTTGCAACTGATCTCATTGGCTGTGTTCACACGCACAGGGTTATTTCGAAACAAGTTGTGTCGAAACAACTTGTTTCGAAACAACACCTTATTT
>ML682021.1:411351-491497 GCA_007922195.1 Podocnemis expansa | reverse complement strand
GCCGCCGGTGCCCGCAGCCCGGCTCTGCAGGCAGCGGGTGGATTCAGTGCTGTGCAGCGCTGACCCCCGCCAGTGCCTGCTGGCCAGGGGACACCCCTCAGCACCCTGGCCAAGGTGCTGAGTGTTCCCTGGCCAGGGTGCTGAGGCGGCAGCCCTTTAAATGTTGTTTCGGAACCTATTGTTCCGAAACAACATGTTCACATGTGTTGTTTCGAAACAAGTGTTTCGAAACAAGGTTGTTTCGTCCCCAAATGGGGTTTAACTTGTTTCGAAACAACACAGTTGTTTCGAAACAAGGGCTTCCCCTTGTTTCGAAACAACTGTGCGTCGTGTGAACATGGTTTTTTTTGTTTCGAAACAACGAGGTTGTTTCGAAACAAAAGTGCCGTGTGAACACAGCCATTGAAATGAATGGAACTAAAAGCACTACTTAATGTGAGAAAATGGAGAGGAGAAGCAAAATCTGTCTCATACTTCTGTTTGATACAATGGCAAAGAACAAAGCTGAATGGCAAAATTAGTTAGGTATGTTTGAATCACACACAATATGTTTAACAGAAAACAATATAACACTGTTAAGATGAGCATGATGTAATTAATGCCCTCTAAATACAGTACAAGGAACAAGTTAAAAAAATTATGTGAATTCTGAGTCTAGACTTAAATAACTCAGAAATTCAGAATTTCTTATTATTTTGGTGGAAAGAATTTTGTCTGAAGTGGAAAGTGACATTTCTAATGGTACTTACAGCATGTCTTGAATAGTTACTAAACCTTTCATAGATCTACACCAGGGACATGTAAAAATGGCAAGGATAAATAGGGAAAGCAATACCCCATACTGTCCTAAAAGTTGACTGTATAAATTTAAAGCCAATCTTAAGGGATGTAGTTCTAATGTACACAGAAGTATTAGATGTGCTCTATACAGCTACTACAACTGAAACGCAAGAGGACTGTTTACATTAATTTAGCAAAGGCACACTAGAGAATATTTTACAAGTTCATAGCCATTTGGGAATTAGGCCTGCACTGTACGAGGATAAAAATTGTATTCTACCTACAGTATATTGGTGCATCTTGAACAGGCAATTTGTAGTGTGTTCAAATTTACTTACTGGGTGAATTAATTTATTCCAAATAATGCTACCTATTCTCTTTGTTTTTTGCAGGAATTTTTAAATGAAAGAACGTGTTATCAGATGCTTCAGCTGGGAAGGGACAGCTTTTCTACATGGGGTAGGATCTGCTGATCTCATGCCACGCCTCGGTGGCCATGATGTAGACACACAAAGGATGTGCTAAATCTAACACAGGGTAAGATTGATTTACGACCATTATAAAGGAAATGTGTTCTGGGGTACACAGCAACTGCCGTACTGGATGAGCCCAGTGGTCCTCGTAGTTCAGTTTCCTTTGCTCTAATGTTGGCCAATACCAGATGCTTCAAAGGAAGATGGAAATGGAAAATGATGTCACAATCTTCCCATGGTGGCAATTTCTTCCTTACTCCAGGCAGTTAATGATTTGCTTATGCCATGACTTATAATATGTGAACCTGTTAAATACAACCTACTTGACAGTGTGAGCATACTGTTTCTTTCCAAAAAGTACCACAATCTTAGTACAATTTGTATGTTAGTTTTACGTGATGGAGCATAGACTCCATGCGATAAACAGTATATGCTGGAAAGCTGGTTTTCTACTGCAAAGGTCCAGGTACCACCACAATAAAAATATTGAAACATTTTTTGTTCATTGAATTGTCATTGTCAATCTGTTAGGCTATGTCTACACTTACATGTGAATTCAAATTGATTGTCATCAATTCGAATTCAAATAACTGCACGGACATGCCTGCTTTCCTCAGTTCGAACTGAGGAAAGCAGAGTTCGAATTGGTCAAACCTGCTTTTCCATCGAAGTCAGGGTTAATTTGAAGTCGAATTGACATAATGTGGCCAGATCAATTCGAATTAACAGTTAGTTTGAATTAGCCGCAGCTTGATTTTTCTCTATACAATAGCGCCCCCTACTGAATTTGAACTGGCAAGTCCTGTTTATGAACATGCCAATTCAAATTGGATTTTCTAGTGTGGCCATGTCAATTTGAATTGACTGAATTTGAATTAGATTCGAATTGGTCAATTCAAATTCAGTAATTTGAATTGAAATGCTCAGTGTAGACATAGCCTTAAAAAGTATAACAATGTGCTTATTTGTACATGCGAGGGAAGACTTGAGTGCAAAATTGGGCTGAAATTAAATCCTTACTCAGCAGAGTCAAAGGGCTATATTCTCAACCACTGCATTTCTACTTCCACTGACTTCTCATGAAGCTATGCTGAATCTGCACCAGCTGAAAGTCTGGCCCAAGATTTCTTAGGAGCATTTCTGAAAAGAACTGAATGCCTCCAGCTAAGAATTGATGGCATGCAGCATCTATGATATATTCTGCACATTGTAATAATCTTTATAAGATCAGGTCTTTAGGAAGATGCTCTGAAGAGAACAGTCTTGTTCCCTTCTAATAAATGAGTTCTCTGGAACAACCTGATTTCATCAATCTTTTCACTAAATTCCCTGCTGTTTTCTGTCTCTGTAAGCAACCTGTGAACTTCTGCTCAAGCTTAATGATACATCATTATGACGAAATTCCTGGGACTAGTGGAACTCAGGCCACAACTCATGAAATGTGTTATTTGAATCACTTCTCATCTCAGTGCATTGATTTATGCTCATCTGACTTTGTCTGTTTCCAGGGCTTGTCCACACTTGAAAGTTAATTTGAATGACGTTAGGGTGTGAATTTAAAGCACGATCACTTGCTTCTGAATAATGCTGTCTGTGGAAAAGTCCTAAAATCAGGGGTTAAAGTACAATTTGGGGGCCCTGGAATGCTCCCATGCTGGTGGGCCCCTATCCAGTGCCAGTGGGGCACCCTCCCATGGTGGTGGGCTCCCCCTCCCACGCCGGTGGCCCCTCTGGACCCCAGCTCCTGCCCCTCCGTGCCACTGTCCCACCCCTTGCCCCCCAATAACCCCCCAGCACTAGTCCGCTGCCCTGGCTCACTGGTGGCTTGGCTGGGGAGGTGGGGGCAGTAGGCTCCAGTCTGGGCACAGGCCTGAGGTTGGGGGTAGGGCATAGAAGGGGAGCGGTTTGGAGCAGGACTTGAGTCCCCTAGTAACACTTTGGCCCCTGCTCCCTTCCCCTGCCCACTGGAACATGGAAGAACGCTGGTCCAAGGCCTGCTATTTTTAGGGGTCCAGCATTCGATTGTATTTGAGCTTTCAGCTTTTCTCTCCTCTAAGTCACCCGGAAAAGAGAAAAGACCCCCTTTATCACCTCTGTGTGGAAGAGGACTAAAAGGGCCAGCAGTCTCTTCTATGACATTTCTTGTATTTCTAGCCTTACCACCTGGAAATGAGTCATGGTAGAGGAGATTATAAAAATACCCATGATTAATCACAGATTTAATCACCCTGTTGAAACAATAACAGAATGCCAATTTAAATTTATTATAAATATTTTTGGATGTTTTTCAACATTTTCAAATATAGTGATTTGAATTACAACACAGAATACAAAGTGCACAGTGCTCACTTTATATTATTATTTTTTATAACAAATCAAAAGTCTACAGGTCAAACCATGAAGTGGTGTATGAATGTTTAGCATATCTGATATGTAAATGTTTTGCTGGCTACAACAGTGCATGGAATCTTGTTCTCACTTTCAGGTGACATTGAAAATAAGAAGTAGACACTCTTTGCTCACAAAAATTTAAACAAACTTGTTTGTTTGGCTGAATAAGAAGTAGGTCTAAGTGGAGTTGCAGCCTCTAAAGCTTTATATTGTTTTGAGTGCAGTTATGTTAAAAAAAATTACATTTGTAAGTTTCCTTTTCACAATAAAGAGATTGCACTATACTATCCATATGAAGTGAATTGAAAAAGACCATTTTTGTTCATCTCTTTTACAGTTCAATTATTTGTAATAAAAAGTATATATTATATAAAGTGAGCACTGCACATTTTATATTTTGTGTTGTAACTGAAATCAAAATATTTGAAGATGTAGCAAAATACACAAAATATTTATAATAAATTTAAATTGATATTCTATTATTGTTAAGAGTATAATTAAAATTGTGACTGTTTTTTACCTAGTTACTTTATTTGTTTTGAGTTTTTTGCTTGAGCTGTGATTAATTCACAGCCCTATTCTTGGTACATTTGAATTAATTATTTGACAGATATCCTTTTAATTAATTACCAGTTTTTAGAATTGGGAAAATAATTCACAAATCAGGCTGCCGAAATAAATTTATGTGGATGGATTAGAAAAGGAGATATACAGACCAATACAGAGACCTATAGCCTATGTCTACACCAAAAATCTTTGTTCAGACTTAGTTAGTCTGAACTAAGTAGTTCGAAAGTTAGTTCACCTTCAAACTAAGCACATTTTTTTAGTTTGAACTAACTTTTTAGTTTTAACTAAAAAAGCATATCTACTTCAAACTAAAAGTTAGTTCAAACAAAAAAAAGTGTTTAATTTGAACCAACTTACTTCAAACTAAAAAATGTGCTTAGTTTGAATTAACTTTTGAACTACTTAGTTTGGACTAATCAAATCTGAACTAACATTTTTCATGTAGACATAGATATAGAGACCAGGTGGAGGGGTTTGTGTGCCACTACAATTAGTACAGAAGTTTGCCCAGGGAGACCTATACAAAACTAGTAGTCTTCGGTTTGGTTTTATTGTGATCGATTTTTCCATTTCACTAGATATAAAATAAGAGTTGCTTGCCTGTGTGTGGTGGGGTGGGGTGTATTAAATTCTCACTAGTTTCTCTTGTAAAGTTGCTACAGGTAATTTGAATTGTGTAGTTGTGTTTCAAAGAAAACTGAAGTTCAAATTCTGGTAGAAAATGCAATTGCAGTTGCTCATATTGCTTTACAATGTTAAGTGTAAACCTTAAAACTGAAAAGTTCTCCCCCATCCTTTCTTCTTGTTCAGGTATAATTCAGTTTTTTTTTCCTTGGTGATGCTCACTCAACCGTGGAAGAGACGTTCTTAATTATCTCTGTTTTCTCAGGACATTAACTGTTGCTTATATGTTTACTGACTTTATAATAAGTTTCAAGTAAGTAAAGTGTAAATAAGATACAGAATATCTGAGTGTGCTGTGCTATTTAGAGATTACATGGAGTGGAACCAAGTAGTTTATGCCTGAATATGTGAGAATGAGTAATTTCCATAACACTTTCTTTTTCCACAGCCTGCAGAATGGTCGGCATTAAAATTAGCAATAGATGAAAACAAAAGACAATAATTTATGAGCGTGAGACATCATAAAAGGGAAGACAGAGAAGGAACTGAATTCCTGATTCTGCCCCACTTATATGAATGGGAGCTTTACCATTGACTTGGTGCAAAATCAAACCCTGAGAGTGGGAATCATTTGATTACTTACCTGTACACTAGTAAGAGTAGTATATTGGTAAGCTTTGACTACCAGGTAATTGGCTTCTATATCTATTATCCCCAGGATCATGTACTTCCACCATCTCCGTTTCAAAATTGCCAACAAGTTTTCTTCTCCTGTGTCAGAAAACAAACAAACAAATAAAATATGTATAAAACAGTCAGAAACACATCCAGAACAAACTTCATCTCATGACAGATTATACTATGGAATATTCTGTAATTCATTTACTGGACAGATTCAACAGAACATAAATCCAGATTATGACTTAAATGTAGTTAAAACTGAAATATTTACAAAGATATTTTAGGTAGGCACAACTAAACACATTATTTGTCCTGCAAATACCAAATCAGTCAACAGAACAAGGCAAACTGGTTGTTTCAGTTCACCTGAATTCTGAAAATATAAAAAGAAAAATGATTGGCACTTAAACAATTGTGGTGGTAGTATTTCTTGAGAAAGTTTTGTTGCACAGTGTATGTATGCTAGCTCTGGCCACAGAATAATACATATCAAACATAATGCAAGAGGTTCTCACTTAAAGTAGGAGAGCAATAGCATGTAAGGGTATCAGAGTAACAACTCAGAACAGCAACAGAATAGTCATAAGGCCAATTATAAAGTTCAGGGGAAAGCTATTGTAATCTTAAATCCTGATTCAAACATTTCAGTCTAGTTTAGAGAAAGGTTGCATTGAGACTAACAAATTAGCATGACAGCTTCCAGAATCAATTTTTGAGTGGCCAGATTTGTTCTGCAATGTCCTTTCAGTGGAATCCTGTCAATCAAACAAGACTTAATTCCTACCATATGAAGACTGTCAGCACAAAATGGCTTGCAGGGCAAATCCATAACTTCAAAAAGGTTAGACAGTTCTAAAGCTAGGCCAAGGATTGTTACTGTTCTCAGTGCAAAAGAAACCAACTATACACTCACTGTGCACAGACAAATCTGTTATTTATGTGCACTGTTTTAGCATGTCTAGGACCCTCCTCATAACTGGGACTCCTGTTTGTGAGGAGTTGTACAAACCCATAGTAAGTGACAGCCACTGCCCTCAAGAGTTTACAATCTAAACATGGATACTAGAGCTGACCTGAACCACTGTCATGATGCTTGACTGGAATCATTTGGGCAGTTGGAAGCAGTTCCAGCAATGCTTTTAATGTCAGCTGTAATCATGACTATTAACAATGGGCAAAATAAATAAACCCATCATTATTTCAAACAGACATCAAAACTTTTGAAAAGTTTGAAAGATGTTTCCATCAGCTTTCCCAACCTTGCCCTCATTATTCTTAATTGTCATGTGTGCCCTTGCGTGGGTAGGTTCTAATTCAGGGACGTCAAACATGTGGCTTGAGAATCTCTACCATCCAGCCTCTGACTGCGTTCCATGGCATCACACTTCCCCTAATAGAGGGAAAGAGAGTATGGTCTTGCATACCCAGTGCTCCACAACGTTCCAAGAGCATGAGGCCTCATGACATCACAAAGAGCTGGGTATGTGAGACTGTGCTCCACGAGACCATGCTCTCTCCCTAATAAAGAAAGAGAGGTTACGTCCACACATACATGCTTATTTTGATTTAAGTTAAATCAAAATAAATTAATTTGAAATAAAATCCTTAATTTGAATTAACTTAAATCGAAATAAGCAAAAACCTCAAAATCGAACTAGCAAGTCCAGACACAGTACTTCCTACTCCGAATCAGAAAAGGGGCACCATGGGAGGTGTGGCAACATGGCCCCCTCACTGGGCCATGCCCCCACCCAATATATACAAAAAGGAAGGCACCCTGGGAAGGAGAAGGGCAAAAATGTTATTTCGAAATAATGGTTATTTCGAAATAACATGTCCAAATGGTGTTATTTCAAAATAACAGACAATTTGAATTAAAGTAGGTTTAAGCTATTTTGAAATAACGTCTCTTGTTCAAAATGATGGAGCTCATCATTTTGAAACAAGAAAACGTTGTGTGGACCTAATCTTTTTTTAAATCGAAATAACCAGTGTTACTTTGATTTAAAAGAAACACTTGGACATACCCAGAGAGAAAGTGGTATCATGGAGTGCAGTTTCACATACACAGCATTCCACATTTCGATTTATGGTATGTATGGCCCACTTGAAGTAGGTTTAATTCAAATCTGGCATACCATAGCAAATAAGTTTGACACCCCTGTTCCAACTGAAACTGGTAGCAAATGTGCTGCCATCTTGTAAGCAAAAGCTGGCCTCTTGGTATTTCTGAAACAACCTGGGGGAGGACTACCTGAAAGCTCATGAGAAGTCTAACCTACTGCTGCAGACAAATCAGGCAAATACTTCAGAAACTCATCCAAAAGCTTGGGTATGAAATCCTGGTTTACTGCAGTCTGTAGGAGTTATGCCATTGACTTCAAGGTGGTCAGGTTTTCATCCTGAGCATTTTCCTCAGATGCACCTCTGATTCATAGGATGTTTGCTCATTAAGCAACACGTTCACACATACTCTTTACAATGGAGTATTGTTAGGCAGCATCCTAATTATTTCTGTACTGGCAGTGACACTGAGGATGTAACTTTAGGTAGGTTAAAGAAGAGACTTTGTTTACTTGTAGAAAGAAGCACAGAAACAGCAGGAGTCAAGAAAGTGATTATTTTGCCCACACAATATCCAACAAGTGATTAAAGAATCTGGAGCTGAGTAAGTTGGTTTCTTTTACCACTACAGACATTTCCATTCACCTTTATGCTTTAAGTCATTTTGACTGCAAAACCATTCTGGGTTATGATGCTGTGTCCCACCTTATATTTGAAACATGCTATCACTTTAGGCCTCTGTGTTGATTTGAGGGTGCCAAAGAGCGTAACTGGTTTTTTTTTTTTGTTTTTGTTTTGAGTCTGTTTATTTTTTTTAAACAGTAAAGTGATGCATGTTCAAAGCAGCACTTGGGGAGTTAAGTTCTATGACTTCTAGTAACATCAGTACAAGCCACACAGGTAAACTCCTTCCTAGCACTTCGAAAATTTATCTCCAAAAGTTAGCAAGCCAAACTGATTAGACATGCCCTTAAAAGCACCAGTGTAATGAAAAGGCAAGTTAAAGCTTCATGGTGATTTTTTCCCTTAAGTTTATAAAGAGTTTAAAAATAATGAAATCAAATCCTGGAGCTATACACTTCTTTAAGTCATGTAGTACGCTGCAGTATTAGTGAGAGAATTAATGCTGACCCTTAGCAATATTGAAAGTTTTGTTTCTGCAAAGCATTCATCATCTGCAAGGCCAGCCTTAGATGTTACACCATTATTTGGTGCCCAGGGTGAAAAACATTTCTGGTAAAGCCAGTCAAGTGGGTGGGATGGAGGCGAAGGGAGTGAGGAATCAACCAACCATTTGATAACAAAAACAAATAAACAGCTGGCCACAGTAGCCAAGCTTAAAAAAGGGGGGGGGTAGGGTCTGGAAGTCCTAGAAACTGGCAAATGCAGGACAACCACCCTTATTGCCAGCTTCTAAGAGTGACCCTCAACACCTGCTGAAATCCATGCCTATCAGGGGAGCACATAAGCATGAAGTTAACTTTGAGAAGGTGTTGAAATCCCACTGCATATGCTTCAACTCAGGGGTGTGCCCAGGAATAAAAATCTGATCGTTTCATTCTGTGTCATTCTGTGACACTGGGGCTGTCAGAGTTTGCTTCCCCCCAATGTCCTGGGACTTTGGGGCTGACTGTCCCCACAGGACCCTGGAGCCAAAGGAGTTCATGCACACACATTCCCTGACAGCTGGAGTCGCTAGCTCTCTGCACACAGTTAGAAGAGCAGTCAGCTCCCAGGCTGACCCTGGAGCCAGAAGAATTCTGGGTGCTCAGCAAATATGGGGGGGTGTCATGCCCCTGCTTCCACTGATTTCTGAATCAGGGCCTAATTCCTGTGTTCAAGATATATGGGGTGTAGGAAATAGACATAAAGAAAAGGCCAATGCAGAAAAAAATGCATTCACTTGAAAGACCAAAACTCTTAAAATATGACATGTTTCAGTAACTTTAGATTGCCAAATTCAGGGCACAGTTATTTACAATTATATTAGGATGCTCTTTCTGCTTTATAAATAGTAGCATTGGGAAGTGAGCTGAGCATCAGTGGAGTTGATATCACCGTAAACTAATTTAAATTTGAAGGAATCTATTCTCTTAGAGATGTGGTGGGGAGGGAAATTTACACTGCTGACTACTATTAGTGCTAGTGGGAGTTCGGTCAGAAATCGCCTTGCACCAACTGGAGAACTTGTGAAATGAATGGAAAATTACAATAAGAGATGTAATCAAGATTCCCAAGAAGTAAAATATGTCTTAGCCTATGCTGGCAAGTCATGAGCAACAAATAATTTGCTCTGAAACAAACTAAAGGGTGGCAGATATGGTGAAATAGATTATTATGGCTTTAAATAATTTAAGTTATGTATCAGGTAAAAGGTAATACACAATTTGACCACTATCACTACCAAACTGACCTCTGGACAAATGATACAATGTTTTCTCTTTTTCTCCTCTTTTTTGTGATTTAATGTGTATGGTTTTGATTTAGTCACACAAACTGGGAAGAGGAAGTTAAAGAGAGAATACTCAATAATGCAAGTTTTTGTGTTTACAATCCTGCATGAAACATACAATTGTTTTGAAATAAATGAAACACATTTAAAAAAATGAAACAATGGCAAAAGCCACCACACAAGCCAACTTCAGGAGAAGCAGAAAAAAGGCTGGCAAACTGAAATGAGCAGACAGACTACCCACTGGGATATCTACCCATTGACATGTAACAACAGGTGTAGTTCAACAATACTGTACAGTATATTTCATATTACTTGCAACTGTACTGTCAATCTATTAGCATAATAAATGGTGACGGTGAGAATCCCAAGACTCAATTTTCCTTCAAATGCCAGAGGTTCAAGAGGAGAAAGTTCTGATGGACTCCTATTATTAGTTCTCAGTTTACTCCCTGGTTCGATAGTCACCTTTGGAGAAACAGCTGACTGTTTTTACTAGATCTGTATGTTATTCATGATTTCTTTGTATGTTAGGAGGCATGAGAAGTTGCAGATCCCTAAAAGTAGGATACACAATAAAATATGCAACTTTTGTTTACATTTTGGGATTGAAGAAGAACAGAAGTTATTAGATACATCTATATTTTCCCTTTCTTATTTTTATTTTTAGAAACTTTAAGCAGTACAAAATCCAGAAAACTAGAACATGTTGCAAAGGCCTTCAGATAGTCTACATAACCAATGAGGGGATGGGCAGATTGATTCAATTATGGAGTATAAATCAATAGCCCAAAATGAAAAGATATATCCATCCCGTTTGTCACCAAAGATAGATTTTTAATCAAGTTGGCATTGACTGAGGAAATGCCTGTCATGCCCAGAATCAGTCATATCAATTGCTAAAGACATATTTTTGCAATTATAAAAATGACCAAGATCAATTACTGTAGGTTTTCCCCATGGAATATTGATTGTTCACTGAGAGTCAGCAGCACAGGATCCTTCCATCATGTGCAAAGACATTATAAATGGACTAAAGACATCTCTCAAGGAATCCCTCGGCAACTAGGCTTTGGCAGTGTGTTTGTTGCCAGCTTCAGCTTCCAAACATAAATCATTTTGCCTATGCTGTTCAGTCAAAACTAGTCAGAAGAAGTTGGCTTTAAAAATGAATCTACAGACATGACATCTGACTTAGCAGCACAGACAACATGATGTTGGATGGAAACGGAACCAGATACGCTCACTTTTAGTTGATATTCTCAGTTATTGTTGCACTTTCTCTCTATTTCTGTTTCTTTTGCTTTCACCATCCTTTCTGGATTAACAACAGAATTTAAAACAAAACTAAACAAAACCACACTTATTCTGAGAATTCTGTTTAACCTCAGATATGAGCTGTCTTTTTCTGAGACATTCCAAACCTCAAAATGCCAGGTTCAGTGGAGATGATTCAGCACTGTGAACAGCACTGATAGAAGGAATTTATGAAGCAATTGTACACCTTGGTTGGTGCTTCAGTTGGATTTACTATGGGTGTCAGTGTCACACACTGGCAATCTGGGCCAGTGTACAGAGATTCAGCAGGTCTGAAACACAGAACTTATTTCTGACAAAAATCTCCTGGTTAAACTGCATTTTTCTTCTTGCAACACTTTTTTGCTTTCATTCCCATGCTGCATTTTCTGCTCTTTGGTTCACCAGATAGGACTGCCCTCAGGTCATGGAATCTACTATGCATACAGTATTTAGTGCATACAATATACACATCCAGTGGTGTGATTTATGAAGAAATAAGAGCACAACTGACCTTTCCTAAGTGGACTGTATGCAGACGATAGTGTAAAGCAGCATTTCTCAACCACTGTGTCAGGACACATAACTGTGTCACCACATAGCAGCATGTGTGCTGTGGAGAGCAGGGGAGAAGGCTGGATTCAGCCTGGTGGAGGTAGGCTAGTGCATCGTGTAGGGCTGCGATACACCACCAAATGTGCTGCAACCCACAGAAGGTTGAGAATCACTGCTGTAAAGAATCATTGGCTGTGTTCACACACAGGGGGTTATTTCGATACAACCGTATCGAAATAACGCCTTATTTTGAAATAACTTAATTCGAATTAACAGTTTGTTAATTCGAATTAAGGAAAAAAGCTCAAAGCGAAATAGCAGGTTCAGGCAAGAGTTATTTCGAAACAAGTCACCATTGTTTCGAAACAACATGTTCACACAGCGTTGTTTTGAAACAATCGTTTTGAAACAACGGTGTTTCGTCCCCGCATGGGGTTTAATTTGTTTCAAAATAAGAGGGCTGTGTGAACACAGCCATTGATGATGAAGGGGAGAAGGCAGTCATGTTCAGCACTTGTCTTAATTTCATGGACTTTTTTGACATCCTCCCCCTCTCACAGTATGGTCATCTATTTTACTAACATCCCCTTGATACACTAGCTTTTTACACTTTCTCTCTATTAATCCTCATATGCCTAAATTGATCACCAAGAAAGAAATCATCTCTTAGTATATGTGAGACAGTTATTTTCTATAGGTATTGTAGTGAGATAGCACATGAGTTCGCCAAACACATGAGGCAGTAAGCTGCATTCTCTGATGGAGTAAAGCAGAAGGTCTACTGCCCCTCTGCTGCTCCCCCAGACATGGCAAGGACTGCCAGAAGGAATGGAACCTGAATTTGAGGCTGCATGCACTCCTTTGTGGGACTGTATCAGTGGGACTGTGACAGGGCAGTGTCAATTGTGCCTGGGTACTGATGTGGCTTTTCTGTGCATTCCTGTGACTATCATTAAGGAAGAAATCCTTGTCTGGATCCTGCCTGCTCTGTAGAGCTGCCAGTCCACTGGACCCAACAGGATGACGTGGCAGCTTGCAAGTCTTCAAAGCTGCACAACTGTGGAGGTCTGTGGTCTTAGCTTGTGATTTTTTTTTGTGTGGCCCCAGGATGGTTGCTTATTACATTGTGGTTTGTATTATTGATGGGTCAGCAACAATTGCTGTTTGTTTTATTGGGCTAAAGATAACACTGTCACCAAATTATTTACGCTCATAGAGAAAAATCCATCTCCTACTAGGGCTATTCTGTTCTTGCTTTTCAAAACACTCAAGTGTATTCTGTTCAGTGTATTCATGACTTTTTTATTCTGTTCTGCTTTCATTATGTATCATACTTTCTTTAAGCCTTTTGGGAGAGCACAGAACTTCTCAACTTGTTTTCTTCAACACCAACTCATATTTTTCCCTTGCTTCCTCCAGAGCAGAACCAAGGCTGAGGCTGAACTTTTGTGTGTGTGGCTTTTCTCAGTTACAGTGAGACACCTTTCTAACCAACATACACCCATGCATTGTATATTGAAGTTTATTGTTACCAAAGCAGTTTTCCAGTGTTAGGGGGAATTCTGGTACAGTATATTTCTTATAATTAATATTCTGTTTATGGTTCTTGCATCCAGAATGCTTATTCTATTTAGTGTCTAGTTTGATAATAATGCCTTCTTCAACTCTTTACAGTTTGACTATCTATCTAAATATACCTTTAACTATTTCCACTAAAACTTAAGTATTAATTTGGCTAGCAGTTTAGGAAATGCTAGGTCATATAGCCCTTGACCAACTGATCTACTCACAAAGCAAAACTGCTCTGTACCCTTTACATCTGTCACATTTGACTTGAGATCTCCTTGTTCTCTACAATGTTCTCTACATTATTTATTAATCAGCAGCAGCTCAAGCACATCCCACAAAGTGTTCATTGTCATTAAAAAGTACTGGCATGAAATATTCAGCAAGGGGTGTACATGACATTTAGTAAGAACCAACAAATACTACTCTGACAGACTATGCAACATGAAAGATACTTATGTTAGAAAATAAATCTGATGGGTACTGGGTACAAGGTCCATAGTGTTTTTTTTTTTTTGTGGCAGCTCCTTGAGCTATATCCACATATATACTCAAGTGCCTCACTGCATCTTTAGACACCTAAATCCAGAAGAGACAGACTCATACCCACTATTTAAATGCTACCTAATCACATTGGGTATGTCCAGAATTAGTCTTTAAATTGAAAGAATGCTGATTATTTCCATACCAGCTTTCCTTATTTCAAAATGAGAAGCTCCCTCATATCAAAATAAGGAACACTCGTTTTGAAATAATAAAACCTGGATTTATTTCAAAATGACAGGTAAATTGAAACTGTTATATTGAAATAATGCAATGTAGCTGCATTATTTCAATTTAACTGTTATTTCATATGACCTTCCTGCCAGGATGAATGGGACCCTGGAAGGAAGAGCCTCCCTCAGTCCCCTGGCCAGCAGGGGTGTGGCGGGGTGGGAGGGGGGCCCTCGCCTGGCTTCCCGCTGGCTAGCCGGGTGGTGGGGAAGGGAATCCCCATGCCTGGCTCCTGGCATGCTAGCTGGATGTTGGGGAATGTACCCTTTGCCCAGCTCCCAGAGTGCTGGCTGGGTGGTGAGGGAAAGTGCACCCATGCCCAGACGTGAGGGCACTTTCCAACACACTGGAGGCGGGCATGGGGTGCATTCTGGGAGCTAGTGCGCCAGGAGATGGGCACAGGGTGTGTTCCCTCCACCCACCTGGCTAGCATGCTGGGAACCAGGAGCCAGGCACCAAGCATGGGGGCACTTTCCCCTGTCTTCTGGGCAGCCAGGGAGGAGCTGGGCGCACAGGTTCCCCTCTCCTTTGCCTGACCAGCCAGCAAGGAGACAGCCATGGGATCCCCTTCTCCCTCACCTGGCCAGTGCACTGGGAGCTGGGCACATGGTGCTTTCTCCCCATGCCCGGCCAGCACTGAAAGAGCTGGTTGTAGAGATGTCTTCTCCCTGTGCCCGGCCAGTGCTGACAAAGCCGGGTGTGAGGATCCCTTCTCCACCCCCCGCTGAGCACGTGGGGCTGCAGCCCAGTGGGTGGATGCCTTCTCTGCCACCAGGCTCAGCACACCTGGAGCCGGGTGGGGGGGATGCTTTTACCCACCCCTGGCTCATAGGGGTAAAGCCAGGTACGGGACTGGGAGGTTGCATGGCCCATCTTGCGGGCGATGTTGCCATACCTTCCACGGTGTACCTGTCCTAAATCGAACTAGCAAATTCTGTCCATGGACATGATAGTTCGATTTGGCTTTCTAGTGGGGACATGTTAAATTGACTTAACTTAAATCGATTCAAATATTATTAGTTCACTTTAGTTTGATTTAAGTTAAATTGATTTAACCACCTAAGTGTGGACATAGCCATTGGCTCTTACAGTTCCCAAGGTATCTTGGTTTCTACTGGAGAACACATGCAAAACTGCCCAAGTACTGACACTGGCCAGAACTAATGAGGTGCTCAGAGCCATAAGTCATATCAAAGTCCTGGTGCAACTCATACAAGGAAACCTCCTGCCTGCCTCTATCCCCAGCAGGTCACAATTCCATTTGCAAGTTCTGAGCACTCTTACTGGACTGGACCTTGCACAAAAGATGGCCAGAGAAGAGCAGGTTGGGAATGCTTCAGATGTTGATAGGTGTATGTGGGGCTTGTGCCCAGAATCTCAATAGCCCAGTGCTTAAGATGTTCACCTGGGAACTGATGGATCTAGAGTCAAATCCCTTCTCTCCTGGATTTAAAGTGTGGATTTTATTCAGGTTTCTCACATTGCAGGCGAATGCCATAACCTGTGGCATTCTGGGGTGGTTTTCTCAATCTCTGCTATTGAAGCTGTTCCACTTAGCATAAATAATTAAATACTTCCTTGAACCAGGGGTTGAATCTGGCTCTCTCTAGCCTGATTAATATTTACAAAGTGGAAGAGCTCCAGTGGGAAAGAGTCCCATGCCAGATTACCATGTAGACTGTCAGCTATATTCAGCCCCCTTCTCTGCTGGGGATTTGAACCCAGTTCTCCTACAATCCGGAGGAGTGCCCCAACCACCAGGGTACTGGCCGTAATGGAATGGGTCTCACTTTCCCTTTTTTCATGACAGAAGGCTGAACTGTCTTAAGCACCTAATTTCAGTCAGGTGCATAAGGCCCACATCAAAGGGGTTAGGCATTTAGTGGCCTACCTCTACCCCCTTCCTCTGCATTTTGCCTCTGACTAGCTTAGGGGACTCCCTATTCCACTTGCTGGCTTCCGATGTTCCCTTCCCTTAGTATCTGTCTCTTCCCATTCATTATATGGGGAACCTGGACCCCTAACTTGGGACTGAGGATTCCACTGGATGGCAGGCCATCTATGAGTTACACATATCAACACTTAAGGCCCTTTGTGGATCTAGCTCCTGGCACCTAAATAAAAATAGGCTGCTTGGAGTCTGAAGAATAAGCATTAGGGATATGTATGCCAGTATTGTAACTATTCTTGCTAGCTTGACAACAGTGATCAGAGCAGAATGTTGCAAAGTAGAGAGAAAAGTGGCAGGTTTCTGTCAGATAGAAGGTGGCAGAAATAAAGATTTTGCTCTGCACATCCATGAGGTCAAAGTTCCTTCAGATAGTTGTGAGTAAACGAGAATACATTAACCATGGTGCTATCTATTCCATGAGCAGGTGTCATGCTGATAACAAAGCAGGAGTATGAAGAAATGACCACACACAAGCAGCAGAAATACAGGACCTCCCAACAGCATCCACATAATGATAGCCAAGGGAGTTCAAAAAATCATGCATGCACTGTGAAAAGTGAAGTCAGACATGATGTGCCAAAAGCATGCCACCAAAGTCAGCCAGCTATAGAATTTATCAAAATATCATAGTGTAGCACAATGCTACCTGCCCAACTAGGGGTGTATGGGTAATGCAAAAGCATTTATCTCAGGGGGATTAATAAACCATCTCATAGACTTTAAGGCCAGAAAGGCCTTCATTATAATTTAGTGTGATCTCCTGCATATTGCAGACCACAGAACCTTGCCTACCCCCTGTTATAACAGGTACATAACCTCCATCTGAGTTACTGAAAGTCATGATTTAAAAAGACATCAAGTTACAGAAAATCCATCATTTACCTTAGTTTAAACCTGCAAGTGACCTGTGCCTCATTCTGCAGAGGAAGTCAGAAATCCCACAAGGTCTCACCAATCTGATCTGTGGTGGAAATTCTTTTCTGACCCAAAACATGCAGTTACTTGGGTGCTGGGCATTTTGGCGAGACCCACAAAACACACAACTGGGAAAGAATTCCCTGAAGTAACTCAGAGACCTGTCCCCTCCGCCCCTCCACTTTAGTATCCAGTCATTGTTTGTTGGGGATATTTGCTGCAAATAACTTGCAAATCAGCTACATGCCATTATAGGCAGTTTCATCATATCATCCTCTCCATAAACTTATCAAGTTTAGATGTGAAGCCAGTTAGGTTTTTGTTCTCACTGCTCCCCGTGGCAGCATCTTCCAGAATATCACATCTAATTAAAAACCTAAACTTTGTGATGGTACATTTATGCCTGAGTGACAAATGCCCACTTTTGCTGGCAAGTCAGGTATGCTGTCTCATAGAACTGTCTTCACGCTTCCTCCAAGTTTCCTCCTCCGACAGCGTTATAATTTTTTTTCTCTGTTGTGCAGCACACAGTCACACGTATGCACATAACACAGACACTGTGCATGCCCTCCCCATTAACATTAATACAGTGTCTCCTTAATTATGCAGGCACTAAAGTGCATTTTTACAGTGCTACAAGTACACTCTATGGTTCATTATATAGGAATTTCTGTGCAAGCATCTGGCCACCTATGTTGTGAGAAGATATTGAAGATTAACGAGAATGGGTTATCAGAAAGGCTGCACACCAAATGTTGTTTAGGTTGTAAGGACTCACAAGTGTTTGTAGTGAACTTAAAAGAATAAAGCTCAGATCTTAATTTGGACCTCACAGACTATAAAGTCAGAAGGGACCATTATGATCATCTCATCTGACCTGCACCAGCTAGGCCGTAGAACTTCACTCACCCACCCCTATAATAGACCCTTGAGCTAAGACAGTTACTGAAGTTCTCTGGAAATTACAGTAATACTACAAATGCAGTGAGAGTCCTGTGGTACCTTATAGACTAACAGATTTCTTTGAGCATACGCTTTCGTGAGCTTTTCTGATGAAGTGGGTTGAAGCCCATGAAAGCATATGCTTGAAGAAATCTGTTAGTCTATAAGGTGTCGCAGGATTCTCGCTGCTTTTGCTATACACAGACTAACATGGCTACCCTTCTACTAATATTACAGTGCAGCATATGACGCTGGATTTGCACCATGTCACACCACAATGGGGGCCACAGGATATAAAGTATTTCCCATCTCCACTACAAGAATTCAAGAATCAATAAAGTATGAGTTTGAATACCTTGGGGCACCTAGAAATAGAACCTTCACATAGTAAAGACATTTGTACCATCCCTATTTCCACCTCATCTCCACAAGACTTCAAAATTGGGATGACAAATAAGCACTGGTACTAGGACTGAGTAATCTTATTACAAAGAGTGTTTTGATTACAATAATCTTAGTTAAAAGACATTTGCAGAAAGCCTTCTTGTCATTTATCATATCCAACTTTCTGTTTCTTAACAGTAATTAATCTATTATACTTTCTGTAATGCTAATTTCTCCCTTGCCTAGAGACATACACCAACCCTTTGTAAGAACAGAAAATGCAGGGCCACTACGAAACCTATATGACTAACAACTGCAAGAAAAGCATGATATATGATATTATACTATGGAATGAGAGTAGTAAGAGCTCACATCACATGCACAAGATGGACAACATAAGCCTATATGTTGTCCATCTTCTTCATGTGATGTGAGCTCTTACTACTCTCATTCCACAGTATAATATCATAGGGCATAGCAGGGAAGGATTCCCAATAACCAATGACAGAAAGAAGGCAGAGGTGCCTATATATATTTTGCTTCAGGTTTCACTAAAAAAAGATGATTGTGACTACATACATAACACAGTTAATATTAACAAGGAAAACATTAAAGAATATTTAAATAAGTTAGATGTATTCTAGCTTTGTAGGCACCTAGAGGATAAGCAATAGCCAGCATGATTTTGTGAAGAAAAAATAACATCAAACCCACCTACTTTCCTTCTTTGGCAGGATTATTTGCCTTGTGAGCAATGAGGAATCAGCAGATATGACATATTATGATTTAGTAAAGCTTTTGACACAGTTCCATGCTACAGTCTCATTAGCAAACTAGGGAAATGTGGCCTAAAGTACTATAAAGTGGGTACACAACTGGTTAAAAAGCCATATTCAGAGAGTAGTGAACAATGTTTCACTGTCAGATTAGGAGGAGGATATTTTGTAGCGTTCTGCAGGAGTTTGCCCTTGGTGTGATAATATTCAACAATTTCATTAATCATTTAGATAGTGGAGAATAAGCTTGTAAAATTTGCAGATGACAAAATCGGGAAGGATTGAAAGTACATTGGAGGATAGAATTAGGATTCAAAATATCCTTGGCAAATTGGATAATGTGGTGGGGCTCCTGCCCCACACTATCTTGGAAAAGGCTAATAAAGCCCTGGGGAGGCAGCCAGCAGAGAGCAGAAGGAGCCGTCATTTCCAAGAGCTCATGGCTTGAAGGCTGAGGAGGTCAGCACCTTGGCCAGAGCAAATGGCTGGCTCTGGAGAAGGAGCAGCTGAGAGCCCTGAGGTAAGGGCCAGACAGTGCATTGCAGCTGCCACTGAAGGCACTCGTTAAACTGGGACTGCAGAATCCCCTGGAAGGGGGGACTGCACAGATTGTGGAATAGCTGGTGGGTTGTGTCATGAAGTGGATGCTGCAGACTTGGAAAGATGTAAATCCTAAGGTAGAGGATCACATAAGAAGTGAAAAGATCAGCTACAGAATAGGAAATATTTGTCTTCATGGTAGTACTACTGAAAAGTATGTGGGACTTATAATGGATCACAAACTGAATTTGAGTCCACAGTTTGATGCATCTGTTAAGAAGGCTAATATAATTCTAGGATGTACTAAAAGGAGTGTCACATGTAAACACAGGAGGTAACTGTCACACTCTGCTTGGCTCTGGTGAGGTCTCACGTGAAATACTGTGTCCAGAACTGGGCACCACACTTCAGGAACAATGTGGCCAAATAGTAGAGAGTCCAGAGGAGAGCAACAAAAAATATTAGAAGTTTTAAAAATCTGACCAAGGAAGAAAGTTTAAAAAAACTGGGAATGTTTAAAACAGTAGACTGATGGGGGACCACCTGAGAACAGGGTTTAAATATGTTAAGGGCTGTAATAGAGATGACAGCAAGCAATTGTTCTCAGGGCCATCTCTAAGAGGGTTTGGGGAGTGGGGCCAATTGGCCTGTGTGCCCACACGACGCTGGGGGGGTGCAATGGGCTGGCCCAGAGGCTGGCCCCACACTCCCGCCCCTCCCCTGAACTAGGGGCGGAGTGGGCTGGTCCAGGGGCTAGGTTCTGCTCTCCCAGCCTGCCTCTGAGCCAGCCTGTTCTGCCCCTGGGCTGGCTGTTCTCCGCTGGAGGCAGGGTGGACCAGCTGAGAGTGGAGGCTGGTTTCATGCTTTTGGTCCCCTTCTCCTTCCCGGACCCCCCACTTCCTTCAGCTTTGTGCTTCCTCCAAGTGTAGGGTGGACATTGAGGCTGTGGGGGGCAGTAGTTTGGGACCTGAGCTGCCCTGGGGCCAGGGCAGTCGCCCCTCTCACCCCCCCCCCAAAGGACAGCCCTGATTGTTTTTTCATGTTTACTGAAGGCAGTGTTGCAGGGATGGAGGGATGCTCAGGCAAAGGCTGCATGACTACTACACTTCCATTCCCTGCATTTCAGCTTAACTCTTTGCTGAAGCACAGGTCACAATTTTGTATTTTCAGAGTTAAAGCTCGGTTAGTGTATGTAAAACAGTGATAAACAGATATTAATAGTTCCCAGTAAATTTCAGAGACAGAGTACCATACACTTTCTTACTAAACAAACATTTAACGCGCACAGAACACATTGTAGATAGTTTAAAACATTGTAAGTAGAACTGGGAATACCAGACATCACTTTTAAATTAAAAGCTATACACAATAAATCTTCTGGTGTTCCTTATGCAGCCACTTCCCCTTTTTGGTTCTAGTACAAGTTATTTAAATAGGAGGTTTCAATATAACATTTTCTGTACTTTAATGCATGCATCAAAAACACATTCTCCACTAATCCCCTCTGAGGTGATTTTCAGTCTTTGCAATAAAACAATGTAAGTACTGTGGCACCTTAAAGACTAACAAATTTCTTTGCGCATAAGCTACATGGGTTGCTACCCATCTAGATGCAGTCTGACCACAGAATGTAGGGCAGGGATCTCAAACACATGGCCTGTGGGCTGCATGCAGCCCCTAAAGCTATTTCCCACAGCTCGCAATGACACAATAGTTACTGATATTTGCAATATCAGTGTATGGAAAGGTTTCAGTGGTGTGGCCCTCGGGCTACCGTCCTAATCCTCATGCGGCCCTCTACTAATCCTCATGCTGCCCTCATCGTGATTTGAGTTTGAGAACCCTGATGTAGGGGGTGTCACCTGGATGCTTCAGAGCTGGTGGCATATCAGCATCTCAAGGGATGTCTACACTGCATCTGACAATGAGTGTCCTAGTCTGGGTAGACAGACTCCTGCTAGCTTAGCTGGAGCTAGAGCTAAAGTGGCAGTAGGGATGTTGTGACTCTGGTGGAGACTTGGGCTAGCAACCCAAGCTCAGACCCAAGGCTTAGCTGGGCTTCAGAGTCTGACCTGCCACCCAACTCACAACAGCTACACTGGTATTTTTAGTACATTAGTGCGAGACAAACCAGCACAAGTCTGTCTAGCCAGGCTGGGATGCTCACTCCAAGCTGCAGTGTAGGCACACCCTCTGTCATTTCAAACACTTCAGAACCATGCCAGCAAACAGTCTGGGACACTCCTGTAGCAGTATGCCAGGTCTTGTGTTAATAGCAGACTGGTCCCCTCTGCAGCTGGCAAAACAGAAATCTGGAACCTGTATGTAGAGTGGTAGAGGGAATGGGATCCAGTTCTCACAGCATACACAACTCTTGGGCTGATGGGGTGCGTCTGGCTCTACTGAACTTTACTTGTAAGCTTTCCACTCTCTTGCTCTGTGTTTGGCTCAACTCTTGGGGTTTAAAATATGATCTACTGGGGGGCTGCCCAGATAGAAAAAACTTCCTACACAGTTTTTAAACAGCTACTGAGAATGCTGAGTAACTACCATGCCCTGTTCTGGAAGGTTCTTTGTCTTTCTGAGTTGCTCTGCCCTGTTCTTTACACCTATGCAAAGATAGTATCCAGTTAAGATCCACATCTCCTCCCCTGGAGAAATAAAGTCAAATGCTGGAGTCAAAGTTATGAAGCTTTATAGCAGTAGAAGAAGTAATTAGCCTGATCTGCAGGAGGTGAAATTTACTTTAGATATTAGAAAAAGCTTTCAAACTATAAGGATAGTTAGCCATTGGAATAGGCTTCCAAGGAAAGTTGAGGACTTTCTCTCACTGGAGGTTTTTAAAAGCAGTTTAGATAAAAACCTGTTGTCAGGAATGGTCAAGGTTTACATGATCCTGCCTCAGCCATGGGATGAACTAGATGCCCTCTTGAGGTCTCTTCCACCCCTGTATTTCTATCATTCTACAAGCACTTTAATAGTAAAAAGCGGAGATTAAATCACCTGATGAAGTATAAATTATAATCACATGAAACGAGTATTGGCTGCCCTTTTAAGTGCCCCAGATGGCCTTGGCTACTGTAGGATCACCAACAAAGCTTTTACTGCTTAACCACCCATCAGTTTGCTCAGTAGCACACTTTTTTTTTTTATGGTCACTATCATGTGTCCAGCTCAGTCACTCTAGAGAGTACTGAGTGAAACAGTTGCCATCTGCATTATATACCTACCTATATCACAATGAAAACCTCGAATTAGATCAGTCATGCACCAATTGTTCAGCACATGAAAAACAGAGTCAGTGCTCCTTCTCTTAAAAAGCAGCTGCCACAAGTGACTGATTATTTAATATCTAAACAAAGGGGATAGAACATTTTCATTATTTTATAAGGCAGATAGCTATATGGATATGTCCAGCTGTGCACACCATTTCAGTACCACGTCTCAGGCAACTGAAACCATTGCAGATGGTCCAGTAGATTCCACCCTGCCCATTCCAGCAAAGCAGAGTACCCTGTGTCTAGACAAGTCAACTCATCAATACATAAGATCAAGCAATCAAAAAACTGAAGCTGCTTTGACCTTTCACATAAGAGGCATAATCTTAATTTCAGTGCTGAGGAATCAAACATGACGAAAGACATGGTACTAGAGAATTGCGAAATCTTGTCTGCCAAGGATGATAAATCAGCCCCACAGGCTGTGAGACAGGCTGAATTGAGAACTATTAGGAATGCAGTTGAGATCATTCCCATAGATCACTGCATGACATTTAACATCACTGCAGAAAAAAAAGCTTCTTGAAGTGAAAAAAAACTGGGTAAGGGAGCTGGAATAATTTTTATAGTGGTAGTGCTGAGAGCCAAACTGTAAACCCCTGTCTATGATGGAAACCACTTCAAGCCAGGTGAAACTCAGGGGCTATTATAAGACAACAAAAGTCCAGGTGATGAACCTCCATGTGAATTGATGCTCCCTTGATGAAAGATGAAAATAACAGCTGTTGATCATAGTACTATTCAGGAAAAAACACCATCTAGTAAGTATTAAGGTACAATTGTATATTCACTTTGTTAATGTTCTTCAATTGCTTGCTATAGAAAATCTTATTCATACTTTTAAAATTTCTCACCATGTTTCTCTGCTGCCTTGCACCCTGAGAGCACAAACTAGGTGCAAACCCAGGCCAGCTCACATCCCTTTTCTCACTTAAGAGTAGACATTTAATCTGAAATGTATACCCACTGAAAAGACTCAGCACCTTCATTCAGTGGCTGAATAAATGCTTGTGGTTAGTAATTTTATAATTTTCACTTTCACCCTTCAAACTCCTTAAAGTACCTGGGTATTCATCTCTGTCCTCAACTTACACCTTGGTCTGTTTTATGTAACTGATGTGCAATTTATGATATTCATGCATTCAACCATACACAGCCTTCCACAGGATATGAAATGATACCTGAGATGGAATGTTTTAGTCTGGTTAATTACCTCTAAGGTCTTGATCTAAACCCAGGAATTATGATTAACCTTAGATATTTACCTTGTTTACCTAACCCCTTATGGCATTTATGCCAGTGAAACAGTACAAAGAGTATGTTTGCTCGCAGCAAAGCAGTGCTACATTTGGAGAGTAGCCCCTGCCACTCTAAGCAGCTGGCTTTATGTGCTGTAAGTGATATACAAATGGTCTGCTAACACATTTTTTAATTTCAATTTCAGTTTTTCAGTTTCAGTTTCTGTGTGTGGTGATACATGAATTCCAAGCGGAGGTAATCTGGATGGAGGGACTTCAAAACACCAGCAGGTAGAGTCCAGCATAGACAGGTAGTTTAGCTCACCTGTGAGATGTGCAGTTATTCTCTTTATTAAGGTACAAAGGCAGGTCATTCCTGCTGTCACACTGAAGGAGGTAGAAGTTAGATCATTAGAAATAATCACTTTGGAGAAGAAAGCTACCAGAGGTTCCCTGGGATAATGCTTGGGGTATGCTGCAGACTTCCGAGGGTTTGACAAACACCTACAAGATTGCTATCACACATTTCTAAAACTACTGTACCCACCCTGAGAAATGAAAAAAAAGATTGACAGAGCCAGACGGGTACCCAGGAGCCATCTACTACAGGACAGACCTGACCTACATGCCTCCAGCTTCCACCTGGAATACACTATGTGATCCACTGCCTGTAGCCATGCCTTAAGGTACCACTGGATCTGCTCTGATCCTGTAGACAGAGACTAACACCTACAAGATCTTTATCAAGCATTACTAAAAGTATAGAACTCACCTGGAGAAGTGAAAAAAACAGATCGACAGAGCCAGAGCGGTACCCTGGAGCCACCTGCTACAGGACAGACCAGACAAAGAAAATAACAGAACACCATTGGCCATCACCTACAGCCTCCAACTAAAATCTCTCCAATATATTATCAAGGATTTACAACCTATCCCAGAAGATGATCCCACACTCTCTCAAGCCTTGGGAGGCAGGTTTATCCTTGCTTACAAACAGCCCCCCAAGCTGAAGCAAATACTCACCAGCAACTGAACACCACACAAGAACACTAACCCTATTGCTGCAACAAACCCATTGCCAACTTTGTCCACTCACTGACTCCAGTGATACCATCACAGGTCCTAGCCACATCAGCCACACCATCAGGGGCTCATTTTCCTCCACATCCATTAATATGGTATATGATATCATTGCCAGCAATGCCCATCTGCAATATACATTGGCCAAACCAGACTGTCGTTGCACAAAAGGACAAATGGACGCAAATTGGACATCTAAAATGGCAACATCCATAAACCAGTAGGAGAAAACTTCAGTCTCCCTGAACACTCAGCAGCAGACTTGAAAATTGCCATACTTCAACAAAATAAACTTCAAAAACAGGTTGACACAATCAATCTGGGTCTGACTAGGGACTTGGAATTGTTAACGCATTACAAAAAGTGATTGTCCCTGTTCACACATTCTCTCCCTTTAATCAACTGGTGCGAATAGGCCCCATCTGTCCTCTGACTTGACTTTGCTAACACTTGCCCTCCCCCATCCTGGCACGTGTATATAGACCTCTCAACTGTAGTTTCTACTTCATGCATCTGATGAAGTGGGTTGGAGACTATGAAAGCTTATGCCCGATGAAATCTGTTACTCTTTTAAGGTGCCACAGGACTCTTGTTGTTATTACCTTGTATTAGTTTACTCCACTTCCAACATGGACTACAGTAATTCAGAATATGACATTTGTTCTGTAATAAGAGTGTCTACATGGACACCTAATCAAGAACAATCAATCAGCTTTTAAATTCACACCATACCTGATTTCAGATTAAATTTTCATGCATAGCTAAATGCTAAATTTATGTAAGTCACCAACAAGAGATGCTGCTCACAGTATATTATGTAAGTACCTGAAATATGATCACACCCACTTCCCCCTTGGTGGGGCTTGAATGTGTCTATAGATTTTTTTGCCTCTTTTGGGCTTGACAACTCCTTGACTGGGAAAATAAAAAAGTGCTGGTATCCTCAATGCCACTCCCTACTGGCATCAAAATGAGCTATTGCTCACAGTAGATCAGGGACATAAGCTAAAGGTGGGCCCAGGTGGGCAGTGCCCATCAGGTCAGCCAGCAAACCTGCACACTCCTGCCTGCTTCAGCGCCCAACAGCGGACCTGCCAGCAGTGTGAGGCCATGGTCATGACATTGTGGACAGGGGCAAGGGTGGGGGTGGGCTATTCTTTGCCCGCAGCTTGCTCCGGGCCCGGACAGACCTGCCACTTCAGCCTTGAAGCGGCAAGGTCAGGGGTTGGCTGCCACTTCCCCATCCTCCTACCAAATTTCCAGTTGCTAGGCAACTGAAATGTTGGCAAGAAGCTTTTGGTCACATGACCAGAAACAGGCGTGGCCAAGTGGGGCCACCCTGGAAAGTCAGGAGCCCAGCCAGAAAGCCGGGGCTAGTTATGCCTCTGCAGTAGGTTGTGCAGATTTATGATTTTCCATCTCCTTTCTTAGCTGAGGATTTTAATAGTTAATTGACATTTAAGTCATGCTGGGTACCTGAATTACCAACTCAGTGAGGTGACTGTGGCAAGTATAAACATCTGAGGTTGATTGATCCAGTCTCTTTGCAGACTCATATAAGCATCTTACTTTGGCTGCATTCTGTTCATAATTTTGAGGTTTTCTTTGTAACTATGACAACTTGAGACTTTTTTTTGGGGGGGGGTGCAAATGAAAGTTAAGATGCTGGAGAACAAGACAATAGCTTCAGAGAGGTTCTGGAATGGCATATGCAATATATGGACTGTGTCTCTGTCCTGAGCACAGGTGATTTCAAGACAAAAATATAGATATTCTGTGCAAAATATTTAGAGTCTCAGATGTAGCTGAGGAGTCTATATGCCACAACTATTCCCAAGGCAACAGGATTTTAATACACACACAATGTCCTTGTTACCTAGAGCACTCCAGTGGCTCATTGTAACCCTAACATTAGCAAATATGGCCACATGAGGATTTCCACTGTGTAAGGGAATCCCTGGATAGCATATGGCCGCCAAAGGCTTCTACATCAACATCCTTATTGCTGGGGCAAGGGATGAGGCCACAAAAGATTATGATTAGGACAACTTAGCATTGACTCCAAGCCTGCTGGCAGCTAGTGCAAGATTGGTGTAATGTCAGTCTGCTCTGACATGCACTTGGGACTTAGGCCAGAGGCTGACAGTTCACCTTTCAGCATGATCCACTGTAGTCTTCTCTTTAATCAGTTCCTTATCAATCTGCCACTTCTCATATTAATCCCCTTCTTCTTCAATTTAATAATTTCCCATGTGAAATTGTATGAAATGCTTTACTGAAATCCACATTGATTAGGCTGACTGCATTTCCTTTGTCTAAAAAAAAATCAATTCTCTTCTCAAAGAAGGAAACCAAGTTGGTCTGGCATGATCTACCATTTGTAAAATCAGGATGTGTTTTATGCCAATTAGATTTCACCTGTACACCCTTAACTGCTTTCTCTTTCAAAATTTGTTCTGAAACCTTGCAACTGAACTAAGAGGCCTGTAGATTCCCAGATCATTCCCCTCCCCTTAAGAATAGGAATTATATTAGCAATTCTTCAGTCGCAGGGTATGATCACAGATTCATTAATACTCCTTGCTATTGGGATTGCAGTTTCATGTGCTAGTTCCTTTAATACTCATGGAAGGTCCAGATAAACTGTTTGTGTTCAACTTCTACCTTGGATGTGGTAATTTCTATTTCCAAATCCTCATTTTCATCAGTCCCAGTAACAGAGGAATGCATAGGTGGCTTAAAGCCTCATTTGCCTCTTTCCTTTCTGGATTTGTGTTGAGCACTCCTCAGCTATTCTGGAGATTTTGGCTCCCCAAATGAACAAACAGGGTGTATCACTGTCATGACTCTTCCTCAGTTATTCTGCCACTACACTTGAGAAGTGTACATATTGACTAATGAATGCACATGTGAACTGTATTGTTGCATTTAGAAAATAGTTATCTAATTTACCTAGAAACAAAAAAGGGATCATGAACAAGTACAAATCAGCCCAGGATCTATGCCTGATTATGTAGGGTGTAGGTTAACTGTTAAATCCTGGAATTAGGAAGAAAATTCTCCTTGGAGAAGGTTATTTCATAACTGCATTACAGCCTTCCTAAAGTTTTCACTGAAGTATCTTGTACTAGTCAGCACTAGAAACAAAACACTGGACCATGACCAGGCTGCATGCAACTATGAGAGTCAGGCAGAGGAAAAGACAAGCTAGTGAAGGAGAAATAGAAATCAGGAGCAGGTTTGGTGAGTTGGAAAATGAAGAAGAGGCACAGCAAGTAGTAACAGAAGGTTTGAGGATAAGGAACAAGAGAAGAGTGGCTAGTCCTATATAGTGAGGGGAAGAGTCAATGGAGATAGACAGACTTTGGAACAAGAGGATACAGGATGACTCAAAGAAGACTGCAAGGGAGAAGAAAAAGACAAGAATAGTTGTAGCCAGAAAGAACCGGAGGTAGGCTGAAGGATCACACCAACATCAAGAAGAGGCAGGTCTGCATGATTAGGGACTCCCTACTAAGAACAGACAAGCATGTCAATAGAGCTAATCCAGAGAGCAGAAAGGCATCCTGCCTGCCAGAAGCTAATATATGGGATTTGGACCTGACTCTAAAGGAGTACATAATAGGAGCTGGAGAGAATCCATTGATTGTCCCTCATGTGGGACCCATTGATAGGCTAGATTCTTGTTGGAATGCATCAAGGGAGAGATTTTGTTAGGCTAGGGAAGATGCATAAAGAAAGGGAGCCTCATTAGATTTTCAGTGGGATTCTAACTGTTCCTAGAGTAGGAAAATGAAAGTGAGACAAGACTGGGTATGTTTACACTTGCAAGTTAGTTCGAATTAAGGAGGCTTAATTCTAATTAACTTAGTACCTATCTACAGTAGGCTTTCTTTAGTTTGAATTAAGGAATTCCTTAATTTTAACTAATAAAAGCTTAGTTTGAATTAGTAAGACCTGCTCGTTAGTTCAAACTAAGCCCTTAGTTAAATTCTTAGTTCAAACTAAGGATGGTGTAGACTAGGATTAACCCTCAATTCGAATTTAATAAATTCAATTAAGGGCAGTTAGTTCAAATTAACAAAGTGGACTAATTTGACTTAATGCTAAGTTGAATTAGTCCACTGTTAATTCAAACTAATAAGTTTGAGTTTAGTTTGAACTAAACTCGAATTTATTAGTTCAAATTAATAGATTCAAATAAACTTTTCCTAGTGTAGACATAGCCACTGTGATGATCAGCAACTGGATCAGGCAGTTGTGGTATAAATATGGCTTTGAGACATTTGAGCACTAGCAGGCATTGAGGGGAACTGTTCTCATGAGATTGACACCACCTAAGGAGAAAGGGAAATAGACTTCTGGGGTGGAGCATGGCATAACATTAAAAGAACTTTAAACCAAGATCTCTGGGGAGATGTTTTAGAGATGCTTGTGTAATCTCCACACCTGTTGCTAATACTGACTGGGAGAAAAATCAAGGAGGGAATATAGCAATTGCAAAAGGAATATGTATGATAATAGATATTAGGAGAAATGATAATACCAGTACCAATGATGCTAGGGAGGTAATACTGCAGTGAAATGACTATACTCAGTTGGGTGGGAATCTGGGTGAGACAAGCAAAAACAGCTAAGATGTTTGTATACCAATGCAAAGAGCCTGAGCAACAAAATGGAGAAACTAGAATTACTGGTTCAGGTAGTGAATCCAGACATTATAGTGATAACAGAAGCCTGGTATAATAGTAATCATGACTGGAGTCCATATATTGAAAGCTATGTGCTGTTCAAGAAAGAAAGAAAGAGAGAGAGAAAGAAAGGCAAAGGTGGAGTAGTACTGTATATTAATGATGAGGTAGACTAGAGAAGGAATTTACCTCCCAGGTCCAATTGGCAGCATGGGCATTACCAGTTTAAATTGATGAAAATGCTGGATTCTCTGAACTGTGAATCTTTTAAATTGTGATTTGAGTAACTCAATACCTCACCAACAGAGTTTGAATCCATCACAGGAGTGTGTGGGTGAGGTTCTGTGGCATGCAATGTGCAGTGATTCAGACTAGAGAATCAAGATGGTCCCTTCTGACCATACAGTATATGAATCTGAGATTAATTTGTTGGCAATTCTGATAGTACAATGTTTTAAAATGCATGAGATCTGTAATGTCCATGCAGGTTAGGCATAATGTGAATTGTAAAAGTCTTTGAAAGATCTGTGCATACAGCTCTGTAAACTGCATTGAACCAGTTTACCTACCATGAAAATATGAAGAATTAAGAAAATCCTAGTAGGATTTAAGCTTCTGATTATAGGGAATCTTCAACAGGTGGACCAAATGAATTCTCATACCTATACCACCATGCTGTCCCTTAGCCCTAGTCTATACTTGGAGGGTTTTTCAGTGGCAGTTGACCAGCAAATATGCAAGGCATGTGAAATGCCTTGCATACCTGCCAGTGACCTTCTAAAGCCACCAGGACACACTGCTGAAAGCCAATCACAAATGGCTTGCGGTCAGCTTTCAGCTGTGTCTGTTGGGGGCAGGACTTCTGGCGCTGACCTTCCCAAGAACAGCAGCGAGTACATACTCACTGCTAATCATGCCTGGAACATTGGGCTGGTGGTGGCAATTTTGCTGCCATCAGTGAAGACACAGCCTTAGTATCTATGTTCCCTCTAAGCTGCACACGTGTCTGCATGCACGCAGGTTGTGAAACCCACGCACACAACAGAATAAAGCGTGCACAAAAAAATTCAACAGTGCTGATATTTTTATGCTACTTTAAGAAGGCGATTTCAAGTAACATGTTTCCAAGAAGGTTTTGTAATTTATAAAATAATTCCCATCACCACATCAAAATAAAATTTAGATATGATTTAAATCATACACACTTACTTCATTACACTCACAAGATTGACCACACTCACTGGAGTGCACACAAATTTGGACACTGGCTCCAAAAATTTGCACAAATGAAATTTTTTGCACATACAGCCTATGAAAAGTTAGAGGGAACATTGCTTAGTATGCACTATAGTTTCTTTTACAGTATTATCTTCAGATGCGTATTTGGTGCTGTTGCACAAGCATACTGATAGGTAAAGATCTGGGCCAAGATATCAGAAAAGATTCTGTTGTCCTTCCTCTAATGTTTGATGCAGATTAGGGGACTGATCTTGATAGTGCTCAATGCTGTTCTTGGGATTAGGACATAAACACATTAACATCCTGGAACTTGCAAATACACGTGCTTCTCTCTAAGAGAAGTTCTAAAGGGGCAGCTGTGTTAGTCTAGTAAAGCGAAAAAAGCAAGGAGTCTTGTGGCACTTAAAGACTAACAGATTTATTTATCGCATGAGCTTTCTTGGGAGAAGATCCCACTTCTTCAAAGCATCTGACCAAGTGGGATATTCTGTCACAAAAGCTCATGCGATAAATAAATCTGTTAGTCTTTAAGTGCCACAAGATTCCTTGGTTTCTTTTCCCCCCAAGGGAAAATACCGGCATTTAAATGGTTAAACACAGACGCTGTTGAACACAGAGGGAGAAAAATATCAACAGCTACCAAAACCACACAGTTTTATTTACATTTCCTTTCTGTGGTACAAGGTAGCTTAGTCTTATCTTGCTAACCTGCTGTGCTGGGTATGGGACAGGTATGTGCAGTAAGAAGGATGTCTCAGTGCCAAGCCTTGAGGTCAGCCTGCAGCAACTCCAGGAACTCCTGTGTCATACCTTTGTGCTCATCAGTTGGCAAAAGTCTTGAGGCAAATCTGTTACAGAGAGCACTCTCATTCTGTGCCATTAGCTATTAAACTGCTCTGTGTTCAAATCAAATCCTAGGGCTGGAAGGGACCTTGTGAGATCATCGAGTCCAACCCCCTGGGAACTGAACCCAGGACCTTCTGCATGTTAAGTAGAGGTGTTAGCCACAACACTGACAAATTCATCTGCTGCAATCAGGAAACATCAGAGCCAATTACAGGTTACTTTGGAGAGACAAGCAGGGTCCTTCCTCACTCACATGGGAGGAAAAACAGGCAACTATTGTTGTCACAAAAAAAGAACAAATACATTTTTCCCCAGGCTGGTTTATCATATAAGGGGAGAAAGTTTAATTCAAATATTTTATTTTTGCTTTTTTTTAAACCATTTTGAATCAAATTGTTTCACTCGGACCTTAAAAGGACAATGGGAATTATGCTGTAGATTGGTTGATATTAAATGTCACAAAATTTGATTAGTTTTGTCTCTAAACCTACACAGACACACACACAGTAAAACACCCACATGTACATAGATACAAAATAATCATAATCTGCTTCTTTTCACCATGCTACTGTGATCCTCATTGGATTTCTCTCACTCCATCTACTCTATCAAAATCTTTATAATATAGCAGCCCCTTCCCATTACTGGTATTATTCTACCTAGGGCTTGTCCAAATGAACAATTACTCTGTGGCAAGCTGCAGTGTGAATCTACTCTGTACTAGCTTGCCACACATTAAGCGTGTGTGTGGACCCTGCTGAATAGTGTGCTTATGAACTAACCCACATTGGAAGGAGGTAGACTAAAGAGCACAAGGGAACTTTTACTTTTCTAGCAGGATCCACAGAGATACTTAGTGCACAGCAGGCTAACATGGGATAGATTTACACCTCAGCTGGCTGCTAACCATGGGAAGGGCTGCACCACTGCAGGATTTCAGCAGCAGTTGAAGTTGAAGGGAGATAAACAAAGTACTTAAAATATTGTCACGTTTCAAAGGGGCACTCACAGGACTCCTTGCTTTTTTTGTTAAAATATAGTGTGTCTCAAATGCCCTCCCTTCAACTTAGTGCTACTCCACTTATTGGGATGGTCTTCAGCGACTGACTTTCTGATCAGCTGAATGGGTCTTCACAGACCTGATCAGTCAATTGGGAAGATCCATTTGATGGCACCAAATTTGCCACAGTCAGTGAAAACTAGACCCAGGTGTTCATTTAGACCAATGTTTCCCAACAAATGTGCCATGGCACATTGGTGTGCCCTCAAGCCTAAGCAGGTGTGCCATGGAACTATTTGAAAAATTACTCAAAGAGTTCTGGATTGGCTTATAAATATTCTTGAGTTCATTTGGAGACTATAGGGTGGTGTGCTTCAAAATAATTAATGGTATCAAGGTGTGCCATGACAAAGAGAAGGGTGGGAATCACTGACTGAGACAAACCCCTAATGAACTAATGGGGCCCAATCAAGATCAGAATTCCTTTCATAGGGAACAATCTACCTTGCTCCTAGGTCAGCTGCGTATCTAGCACATTTCCACCCTCTGCAGTGAGTACTCACTCTTTATGGAGTAAGCATGTTAGGTAATAGAGATGTTAATGAGGAAACAGCTTCAACACCCATTCTTACTTCTAGGCCCCTGCAACAGGCACTTGCCCCCACATTCCATTTTCCTTCCCTCATTACTCCCCAAACTTGACAATGGTCCAGAGCCTGTACAAAGATTAAAAATATAGTTTTACAGCCAGCAGCAGGCCAAGCAACTTAGCTGCCAGCAGTATTTTTAGTATACACTCTGCCACATGTGCCCTTGCTAACCCTGCAGCTTCTGCCTCCCTCTCCAGAGGAGCTGTCATGGAGAGTCAGAGAGGGTCTGTCTACACTGCAATATAAGTCCAACTTCCCTTGTGTCCACATTGCAACTACGCTAATCCAAAATCCCATAACCACACAGGATTAGAAAGTCCAATCTCAAGTCAAATTTCCTCATGAACTATTCCCTTCTGATCACTGAACTGCAAGCACACCATCAAAGATCCTCTTGAATTTGCAGTAGAGATTGAACTGATCAAGACTTCACCAGAGACTGTGGGATATAGTTACTTTGACTTGGTCTGTGCACTGTCATGCATCTTATAAAGTGAGCTGAAACCCATTAAAGCTTATACCCAAAGAAATGTGTTAGTCTTTAAGGTGCCACAGGACTTTTGTTGTTTTTGCAGTATGCAGACTGACACTGCTACCCTCTGGCATGGCTGTATGGATATCAGAATTCTTGGTTTGAACATGAGTTAGAAATTTTTAATAGAGGGTTAAAATACATTGTAGATGTTCAAGCCCAGGGTTCCTTAACATGGGTCAGCATGTTCAAGTCCCACTAACCCTACGCTTACATTGCAGTGTAGACATCCCCGGCAGGCCACATGCCACCATGACCACATCACAAAAAGTGAAGGACCTGGTGATACCATTATAAAAGCTGCCTCCATAAATTCACACATATATATGTAGACCATAATACCAACATCTTTGAAACCATAAGATAAGCTCCAAAGGGGTAGCTGTGCTAGTTTAGTTTAGCAAAACAAACAAGGAGTTTGGTTAAAGACTAACAAATTTTAAAATTCCACCAGACTCCTTGTTTGTTTCACAAAAGACAAACAATTTCCCATTTTCCTACCATCTGAAAAGGCTTCCAATACTGACCTCGTATATTTATGGCCTCTCCATTAAAGGACTTTTCTCTAGAAAACAAATAGAATCAAATTCTGCTCTCCATTATCTGGTGTAGTAACTCCACTGGCTTCAACAGATTTACTTTGAATTTACACCTGTGCAACTTGGAATAGGATTGGGCCAGTATTCTTTCCCTATTGAGAATGTGTTTCCCTTTCCCTACAGAAAGAAAAATCTAAAAGGACAAAGATATCATAGGATTTTCATCTTACATCTGGAACTGCTGTGTGCAACACTCAAGAGAGTAAAGGATTCATTCACTAAACCAAAAGAGAATTCAAACTCTAATCCACTGAGCTGCTGTCAACATTTTTCTTCTTCACATTTTAACTTTAGGGAAAGAAAAAAGAAACCTTCCTTTTTCATTTGACTGCTGTTTCACAGACTAGCTTGTAATCCTGGAAAACAGTTTGGTTTTAGGTCTGAATTTTATTTAGACAGCATTTTCATCAATGATCTAGATGATGGAATAGACTGCACTCTCAGTGAGTTCGCTGATGACACCAAGCTGGGGGGAACAGTAGACACGTTGGAGGGCAAGGACAGGATTCAGGGAGACCTAGATAAATTGGAACAGTGGACCAATAGAAATCTTACGAGGTTCAATAAGGACAAGTGTAAAATCCTGCACGTGGGACAGAAAAACCCCATGTACTGCTACAGGCTGGGAAACATTCAGCTAAGTAGCAGCAGTGTAGAAAAGGACCTGGGGGTCATGGTGGATGGGAAACTAGATATGAGTCAGCAGTGTGCTCTTGCTGCCAAAAAGACCAATGGCATAGTGGGCTGCATCAAAAGAAGTATTACCAGCAGATCAAGGGATGTGATCATTCCCCTCTATTCTGCACTGGTAAGGCCACATCTAGAATACTGTGTTCAGTTTTGGGCTCCCCACTACTAAAAGGACAGGGACATGCTAGAGAGAGTCCAGCAGAGGGCAACCAAAATGATTACAGAGCTGGAGCACAAGCCCTATGAGGAAAGACTGAAAGCATTAGGCTTATTTAGTCTGCAGAAGAGAAGATTGAGGGGGGATTTGATAGCAACCTTCAACTACTTGAAGGGATGCTCTAAGGAAGATGGAACTCGACTGTTCTCGGTAATAACAGAGGACAGAACGAGGAACAATGGTCTCAAGTTGCGGTTAGGGAGGTCTAGGCTGGATATTAGAAAAAACTTTTTTACTAGGAGAGTGGTGAAGCCTTGGAATGAGCTGCCGAGGGAGGTGGTGAAATCTCCATCTTTGGAGGTGTTTAAGGCCCGGTTGGACAAAACCATGACTGGGATGGTTTAGTGGGAGTGGTCCTGCCTCTGGCAGGGGGTTGGACGAGATGACCTATGAGGTCCCTTCCAACCCTATGATTCTATGATTCTATGATTGGGTGTGAAGGGTAACACAAGAGATCCAAAGAATACTTTGAGTGATGATTATTCGGTATGCTGAGAGCAAAGGTGGGTCTCTCTCATTAAAATGAGAGAGATTGCATTTCAGACTGCATGGCACATTAACACTTTTCTTTGAGAGCCTCAGCCGAAAGGCCCTATGCACTTACAAACTTTAATAAATGCATTTTTTCATAGATGGTTTCCCAATCCATTAAATGGGGGTAAGTAAGGCAAGGGTCACCCACTGGACACTTGAAAAGCCAGTGAGAAAACTCAGATGTCCTGACTTTGAGGTTTGTGACCTAATCCCTAGGACCCTTCTCTTTTGGTAAACTTATGGGCATCAATATATGAATGGCCAGTCCCCCATAAGAGAAAATGGACACCGTCAAGACTCCCTTTACAGTGAGTTACATTGTTGTCACTTGAGTGTGTTACTTATAACAGAATAAATGCATTCCAGTTGCAACTTAGCCCTGCATTCACCATGCGTTCATCTCCATTTTAACATAACAGCTGCCCTGATGGAAATCTATCCCTGCCATGCATAGAAAAAAAGTGGTTGGCCCCAAAATTTTCAACCAAGAGACTCTCACTCATGTAAGGTTTGCTAGTTCCTATGATAGGCAGAACTCTGACACTAGATTGTTAACCAGGGTTTTATCATTAGAAGAATTTATTTGAAAGTATCTAACTGTTCCTCTCTTTCATGGTCCACTACTGCCTGTATGTCTGTTGCTTAGCAACATGCCTCATCTTTGCTGTGCAAGCAAATAACCTTTCATATGTATTCTCTCTGGGGTTTTTATTATAACAAACTCAAAAATGCCCTTTTCTCATATGCATGTTTAATTTCTCCCTCTTTGAGAGTCCAGGCAGCCTAGTAACAGTCAGACAGCTATACTCTGAGCTTTCATTCTTCCTCAACCTCAACATCAGGCACTCTAAAAAAATACAGAGAGCCTAAAAAGAGAACAAGTGCTTTGCCAAATAATGCACTGCCTCCTTTAATTTTATTTTAGACTTAATTCACCACTTTTGACCATCAACATATGCCTCAAAGCACAATTTTGATGGATTGATGCACTTACACAGACATCCCACTATCACTTAGCTACTTGTAAAAGAAACAAAGAAGAAAACAACCAACTGTAACCACAGGATTAAAGTCATTCTTCCTGGAGGAAGAAGATGAAGATCATGATGTACTTTTTAGCTGGCAAAAGGATTTTTCCTAAATAACTGTACACACTGTAAATATCTGGTTTTAAAAAATAGTCTTTGGTACTTTTAAATTCCCACCAAGGATATTACTGAACAGGTATGTTTGCAAAGTTTGAATAGTTCATATTCTGTCTAATACTCTTACAAATGGAAGGAAAAAAGGGCAGTATTTAATAAGGGATCATCCACTTCTACTTTGCATTTGACTCAATACTTTTACCAAAACCCTGCATCTTTATAATGGCATAACATATTTTTCCCCCTTAATTGCCTTTTTTCCTTTCAGTTCACAGCAGCAATGATATGTGCAAGAATTGTAGCTGTGGAAATGTTTATCTTCTTTAATTTCCAGAGGGGTAGCCATGTTAGTCTGCATACAGCAAAACAGCAAGAGTCCTGTGGCACCTTAAAAACTAACACATTTCTTCAGGCATAAGTTTTTGTGGGCTCCAAGCCACTTCATCAGATGCAGATGCCGACAAATGCTTATGCCCAGAGAAATTTGTTAGTCTTCAGGGTGTCACAGGCCTCTCGTTATTTTCTTTAAGATATTAGACCTTCAGCTCCAGCTGTCTTGACCGCTCTTCTTCCCTGCAACAATACAACTGCCTGGTTTTCTCACAGGCCAAGTGAAAGCTGTTGTAAATGGGCAGAATATAATGGATTACAGGCATAAACAACATTTTAATACATTGCCCATTATATCTTAATGGGAAAGGGTGCGTTTCAGCAGACATTTGGCAGCTGGGCTTCTAGGTGACGTTTTCCTACGGGGTTTTACACCCATGTGTGGTCCAATTTAACCAGCAGAGACCTCAAGAGTGATGCATGTATCTGTGGAAGAATGCTCAGCTGAAATCTTGGAAACATTCATAATCTGCTTGCTGTCTACCAGCTGCCAGGACAATGCAGGGGGCTCAACTTGCAGGCAGTAGCATTCATTGGTACAGTGCACAGTTGTTTAATCAGTGAAAATTAAATCTGTAGGAGAGGACCACAATGTAGACAGATGTTTGATGTTTGCCTCCCCTCACAAGATAAATAATCTGATATGACACAGAAGACTATTAACAGCTTCATGTTGAGTTTTATATAAAACAAATTAATCCTACAAAATTATTACAAAACACACACTTTAATATTTGTAATGAGGACTGAGAGAAGAACATGAGACATTTATCTAGTTAATTTGGTAGAATTAACTGCCAGATTGTTATGAATAAATATGTACACAAACAATAAGCTGAAGTTTCCCTGGGCAAAGGGAATTAATTGTTATTGTCAATATTCTACAAATGCATTTGTGTGATTGGTGGTGACTTTAAGCCTTTTGGGGCCACTGTACTAGTTTATCTGACTATCTTGACAATGACAGCTAGTGCCCACCCAAATTTCTTTCTTTTAGTACCATGAGCTCTAATCTGCACTGGTGATTGGCGGAAGCCACACTTCTCCATAGAGCAGTGCATCTGATAGGAAGCTGGGTATTTGCAGAACAATAGGATTCAACGGAAACACCTACCATGAGGAAAAAGATGGAGGTGATCAAGTGTGCAGCTGAGCTCACCAGTCATATATTCTCAAATGTCACTAGAGGGGCACATACAAATTGCTAGGAGCCACAGACTACAAGTATTTTCTCAAAATGCCACAAACAAAAGACTGGTACCTATCTTCCACATTACAGCGCCTCATACAAACCAACTAGAGTTCCCAATAAGATGCTTTCCTGATGCTCTTAGCATCAGCACAAAGCAGAGAGATAGCTGTGTAGGCACCCTGTACTTCAGGAACCTTTGAATTCAAGTAGGTTAACATTTAAGCAGTCCCCATGTGCTGTAGGACCTTCCACTGAGCCACTACAATTCCCATGATCTCTTGGGAAAGGGGGAGCGACCCTTCCTGCTCCTCCAGGACACAGAGGAAAAAAAAGGAGTCTCCATTTGGGGATGGAGAGACATGGCTGGATCTGGAAGCTGCTGGTAACTGCTCTTGTGGTGCCTGAGACTCTCCTGCGGTTCCTAAGGCTGCTGGAGGCATACTCAAGCTGGGAGCTTTAGAGGTTGGTGGTTTACTCAGCTCAAAGCAGGGTCTGACCCTAGCTGGCTGAGCTGGATCTGCAGCTAGTGTCTGTTTTTCCCCCTCCAATTTGGAGCAGGGCTTGTAAAGAGAGGGAGTCTGCTAAGACACTGACTGGGCCAGAGGGGAGGCAACGTGCAGTCCCTTTGAACTAGGGCCAAGGCCACAGACATTTGGTTGGGCTCACTCAGGATCTTCAGCGTGGTTCTGAGCAGATACACTGGGCCAAGAGAGTGCTGCCTTATCTTCTTCATTAACCCTTCAAGCGCACCCACGCAAGCAAAGGGTTGGGATAAAAGGGCTGTGTAAATGCCAGTTAGATAAATTTCCTTTAACTGTATTCTGTGTCTGTTCACTGATTTATTTACATTCCCCTCTGTATTTAAATTAGTAGTAATATTCAACTCCCTCCTGTTAGGATAAGTTTCTTTGTTAAGCAAAGGTTTGTTACATGCAATTTAGCACCTTGAATGCACTGTATGTATAATTAGTAAATTTGGATTAGACCCATTCCACAGATTATTCTTAGCCGCACGGATTTACATCCTGGAGGCTCCCAAGGCATGCCACTGAGTGTGTACAGGACTCAGCCAGATGGAGGCCCTGCCAAGTTTTATTTCTGTGAAGCAAGGGGACTGCAGTAGCAGAGTGGATAGAGGATTCCCACAATCCCAGCATCACCACTGGGAAACTCAGGATCTCCTTGTCATCAAACGTAGGCACTTGTGCACACGTGAGTGTTGCCTGCTTCCAAGTAACCCAGGGAGAAAAGGGAGGGTGTTACAACTGTATTTATGCCATTATAGAAAATACTTATAAGAACATATTTATGCAGAAATGTTCTTTCAAAGAGCTATTTACTCTGATGTCATACAAGAGAATTTGGCCCTCTATAAAGTAGATATGAACCCTTTAAAGCATGGTGCTTGAATGTGCAGCACTATGGCACCTTGTATTACCTAATAGTTTGTGATAACCTTGGATTAACTTCTAGTTACCACCATGAATATATTGAAGCACTTGTAAAAATCCTGCCTTTATCTGGTGTTGGGAATAGTGGTGCCATTGAGTGGTAGGTACCAGAACAATCTGCTAGCACATCACAAGATAACTCAGAGCTAACTGGAGAACCGGGATGGAATACGAGGGACAGTGCATTTTACCATGGCTCTGGTAAGACTATAGCACATGTATACATACTTGTTGGGAGTCTGATCCTAACCCCTACACAATTAAAATCATTTTCTAGAGGTTGTGTTGCACCAAGGCAGTCCCCTTTGTACTTTCAATTGCTAGATTAAAATCCTGCCTGCTGGTTGAGCAGATGTATTATAAGACAGTGGTTTTCAAACTATGGGTTGAAACCAAGCACTGAGTCACAGATCCTCTCATACTGGATCACGGCACCTCCTGCTGCCACTGCCAAAAGACTGGAATGCATTGCTCAAAGATGTAATTGTTGGGTCATGGGAGTAAACAAATTTTTTCCACTAGGTCCTGTGGGAAGAAGTTTGGAAACCACTGCTATAAGAGACTCCATGCACCCCTTTCGTTCCACCCCTCCCAAGCGTTGACATGCACGAGCCAGGAGCTGACCCCACGCTGGATCCAAATGGGCATGAAATAAACAGAAACAAGCAAAAATATCTGATGAGTTTATCAGTGAATTTCTCTTCTATTTTTCCTCACATTTAAAAAGTGCCAAACGTTTTACATCTGTCAGGCCAAAACTGTCCATTCACCTGTTCCATAAAACCAACAAACAGGGGTGCCAGTTTTTGTGTTGGTTCTCACAGAAGACAAACCTCACATTAAATTCTCAGGAACCACTCACTTCTGCAGAATCTAAATAGCTAACTCCCCAGAACAGCTGTTTGCCAGATTTTTGGTTCTGTTTCAGCTCTGTATGGTGGGAGGTGTCCTGATGCTGCTCTCCTTTCAATTAGAAAATGCAGAGGTTGTCTAGCTGTCAGCACCTCCTTAGACCTTTGCTGGCTGAATCTTATATGAAAAATTTTACAGCTGATTTATTTCCAGTGGAACATGTAACCTCATTTAGGACAAGTAAGAGAAGGAACAAACAAAACAAAAAGAAAGACAGAGGCAAAGAATATGGAGTATTTCAAAGAAACAAAAACCCAAAATGGAGGATTGTTTCTTTTTGATCTGCTTCATCAGTTTGCATTTACAGGTCTGTGTACTGCTCAGCAAACTGCAGAATGCTTAAGCATTATTAGCCTCTCCCATGTATAATTAATTACTTTGGTTACTAAAAGTTAAAGTTCTGAGGAACAGGAATGCCCAACAGCTGGGTAATGGATACAGTGCTTTTCATCTGTGCTACAAGTACATAATCAGCCCAGATGAGTAGTGATCAAAAATGATTACCACATGACATACCACCTGCGTGACAAGTTTCAGTCCAGTTCTTAGCAAGACTGATGTCCACCTCATAAAAAAAACTACCACCATAACAAGGAGAGAGTAAAGCTAATTTTATATTTAAGACACCAAAGACCCAAGAAATGAAAGTTCAATTATTAGCTCTGCCACAGACTTAATGTGGGACATTGGACAAGCCTTAATCTCCCCTCTATAAGACAGGAATAATTCTTCTTTTATTTTATTTTTTGCATGTCTTGTTTCTTCAGACTGAGAAAGGTACTGTCCATTTTTCTGTGTATTTTTAGCATCAAGGCAGTAGTGGGGTTTAGATGCCACTAGAATACAAATTATTATTATTAATAAAAAGCACTTTCAGGGTATCCATGAAGGAATGGCATAGGAATTAAACTATCCACCAACCCTTCCACGTGGTTTCTCCAAGTCAGAGTTGAGGCATGTTTGTTAGGTGAGGAAAAGTTGATATAAGAAAGTGTGCAATGCTGCTGCCTATGAAAAGTTAAAAAGAAATAAAGGACTGCCATTTGTCAATAAAAAGTTGCAGTCTACAGTACTGTCAGCTTAGCACCTTTCACTTCTCTTGTAGTCACTTAAGAAAAGTGAAACTGTTGTTCCTATGTGTAAGTTGCATGTATTACCTTATCTGCAAGAAGTGATGGGTTGTTCATCCCTCAAAATGTGCATTGATGCAACGCACAGAGATACCTGACAGGTATCAGGTGAGAATAAATAGCTATAGGGCTTTTTCTTCAATTCCCCCCCCTCACCCATGACTGGCCTTTTTTGATGGGGGATCTACCTTTCCCAGATGAGTTCGATCACAAGAGATGACACACTCATCTTTTCATATTGATCACCAACAAGATAGCACCAGAGGCAATTTGAATACTTATACACTGTTGGTATAAATTTTAGATTGCAAGGCCCTCCTGCACTGACATTGGCAGGCTGCGTTATCTGGTAATGACAAGAGAACTAGACTGGAAAGTAAGTTAAACCAAGATGTGTGAAACAATGCTAAAAGTCATCACTTTAAATACTGCCAGAAACCACAAGATAACAAACAATAGGGATACAGTAAGAATCTACTGCCAATTTATAGTGAAATCCAGTTCGGTTTTTCCTCCTTCTAATTTGTAGATCATTAGACTCAGGACACTGTCTGTCTGACCATCCCAAGCAAGCTTGATCAACTAATTTTTGGAAAATTTTATGATCAGATATTCAGAATGGACAGTCATGCCTATTTGAAATGGATTTTATTTATTGTATCGTAGGAAAGAAAGAGACAGACTTCACCAACTCCAAGAATCCAATCCTTATCTCATTCAAGGCTGCAAACAAATATTTTGGATAAGAACTGGAATTTCCAACTATAATCCTGACAAATGCAGGACTATAGAAAAGTGGCATTACCAAAAGTTCCATGCCTAGATTGTAATAAGTCATGGATGGACTCAAATGATTTTGGCGGTTGAGTTGGGATCTTACATTATTCTTGTGCTGGGTTGGAAGTTCCCTGAAATAATGTATTTTCTTTCAAGACTTCTAAGATTTTCTGCATCCATCCAGGTTACCGCTAAAATCACTAAAGCACTCTGCCTCAAGACAATTTCACTGTCGTACCCCAGCCAAAGCCAGGAATTGCAGAAGCATTTGATTATTTTATTTTCAGTTTATTTAAAATATATCTCAAAGGTCCTGTTCCTGCATTTTTAGAATCATAAAGATGCATTGATTTTGATGGAACAAAGGACCAGAATTTCATATGTGCTAGGTGTTTGAGCACACACCATGCATAAATTGCATAACTGCTCCTTAATTACAGGAGGATGGTTTCAGTGGTTAGAAATGGGGCGACTTGGGTTCAAGTCTCTGCTCCACTCAGGGAAAACTCTCAGTGAAGCTAGCAGTGCAGAATTTGGTCCTGAATGTTAATCAGGTAATGCTTTTATGCTGTGTCCCCAGTTTGTAAATGAGGAGGTAGAGGCAGAGACAGATTACACAATTTGCACGAGGTCAAACAGAACAGGCATTTATGTGGTCACGATGGAGTGGGCCATATAAAACACCTAGAAGAGATAGCTGCGTTAAAGTCAATGGCAAATCTACCTTTTTTCTGGTCTTGTGCTTTAACTGTAAGTCTGTCCCTTCTCCCATTAACACTGAAGTAATAAGTTAAAGAAACAATATATACAAAAACTGAAAAAAATGCTTAAAGTCTGCAATTGCTTATCTGACTATAATCTCACAAAAGACCATGTGAAAGTTTGCTGAGTAAGGATTTTGTCCTGCAAATAGTTTTATCGGGCATATTATTCAATGGAAATGCAAACAGTATTCGGTGTATGCATCAGAGTAATTCTCATTGGGCCATTAGCTAATGAGAGTGAACACCCATTAAATGAATGCCTGTACAGTCCCTGTAATTACAATTATGACTCTATTACCTAGCCTTGTCCGTTCTAGATCTTGAACATTAACATAGGGATTCTGATTAAGTGTTAAGTGAACAAAATGGCTCAGAACTGATAAGCACTGCAATAGCTTCAAAAGGGCTAGTGCCCTCTTTATGAATTTGTGAACCAACTCTTCACTGGCTGTCCAGTTTATAACTTTGCTTCTCTGCCTCTTTTAAGACTGTTGTCAGAAGACACAACTTGAAATAATTAATTTTGGACAGACTTCAAGACAATAGATAATGTAAATATGCAGTCATCTGCACATGAACAGGAAGAAGTGGGGGGTCAAAATACTGATGAAAAGGAAAATTGGCTATTGGGTAAAAAGTTAATAGGAAAAGATTAAACAATCTGAGGACAATACAAATGTAGAAGTAAACAAAACTAAAAAAAATACATAATTAAAAAAGGCTATAGGGTCTGACATCTTTATCTGGCATTTAAGTGCTTTGTTGAATAGGCATGAGCTGCTGAAACACAGCCAAAATGATGAGAAACATGCAAGGAAGGGCAAAGTTTACATTTTATTATTAACACAAATCTAAAAAAAAGAAGGGTAGAGTGAGGCATTGTTTAAATTAAAAATAATTTCACCTCAGTGGGACTAGCACATGATATTAGGCACAGGAGTTAATGGGAGGAGTCTGATCAGGTAAAATACAGGTGTAGGGTGAGGAAAAAGAGACTGAGCACTGATGTCTGCATGTGCCTTGCTAGTTCCATTATTTCTTGTTAATTTTCTGTTTTGTTTTCCCAGGTATAATTTTGTATTTATATTAAAATGCAAAGCAGAACTGCATGCATGACTATGGAACTGGCGTGGTAAGTAATATGCAGTCCATTCGGCAGTAAGCATTTTATAAAATCTGGATCTTCAGCTCCAAAGTTATATTCTATCAGCAGGGGTGGCCAAACTTATTGAACTCAAGAGCCACACAAGTTGATTATTAAACCTTCAAGAGCCGCACTGAAGCATATAGCCATATACTTTTACCTATTCCAAAATTACTGTTTAAAATTCATTGCACACTTTAATTTTATTGTAAAAATAGGCCAAATATTGATCCTACTAATGTCAGAGTCTGATAATTACATAAGGTTACCAAGAAAACCAGGCCTATAGAGTAAAAGCTTAGCTGTGGTTCAGTGTAGAAGACCACAGGCCAGTGGGGAGTTTTTTAAAATCACGATCATGCTGCGCTTCTTCCCACCATCTCCTACCCCCTCCCAAACCTCCAGGCCCTGATGCTGGCTCCTGCGGGCTGGCCCCCCCTTCCCAGGGCATGCTCAGGGCGGCAGGTTTAAAACTCCTAGGCTGGGGTTGCTCTCCTAAACTGATTTGCTGACGTTCTTCCAGGAGCCGCACTTTTTCATCCAAGAGCCACATGTGGCTTCTGAGCCATAGTTTGGCCATGCCTGTTCCATAGTGTGTAGGTGGACTTCCCCCAATGACAGAGAACATAGGACTGGAGACCTTGATTGTACTTTGCTTGGGGCACAAAATTTGTTTTCTTGTGTATATGTAGTCTATTGCATAGTAGGTAAATAATAATAGATCTAAGCAATAATAAGGCACTGCAAATACAAAAGATGAAACTGTTCAATTTTTCAATTGATGGAGGGTCTCCTGTGCATTTTCAAACAGTGAAGTGAAGCGTTCGGGAAGAGTTTTTTATTGTAATCCGGACTTCATCTCAGTTATAAATGCACTGTATATTCTAAGGAAAACATTGAGCAGATGTGGATTATATGACCTAATGGCACATTTTTCTGAGCTCTACATTATCTTATTCTATTAGATAAAAAACTAGTCTTTAAATGTGATATCAGATAAACATGATTTGTGTTTCATCTAATTGGTTTTGATTCTGAGTTTGTTTGCAGTTTTCTATTGGATATTTACTCTCTTTTTAAGATTCCTTTATTTCTACTGGCAAGGTTTCTATGGATTTGTATCCTTGTATCCTATCTGGCAGATAGTTTAATAACTCTCTCCAGGGGTTGGTATTTGACACAAATCATGACACAGAAGGGAAGGTCAGCCTGCTGAAGAAGTCATGGAAAAAAAAGTTTCCTTGCTGGGAAATGACAGAGCTACCCAGACAGAGGAAAACTCATGAAAATGGATCAGATGCAAATAGACAATTGCATGGACACTCCCATACAAATAGACAATTGGACAATAATGCCTGTTTGGAGACTATTTATCTTTGGGAGAGGGAGGTACCTTGTGCTTTCTAGGATTTTGCAAGGTCATGGTACATGAATTATGAGGAAACCCTGGACTAAAAGGGAGTCGGAACAATGGTCTCTGCAGATCAGTTGAGTCCTTCTTTGGCTTAGGGCAGTTGAGCTGACCTCTGAAATGGAGACTTTGTACTGAATAGGAGTAAACAGGTTGCCCTATACAGACACAGTAAACGTCAATGTGGCATCCCTTCTGGTCTTCATGAATCCACAGAGAGGCATTCTAAATTATATTTTCCTTAAAATGATCATTTCAACGGCTAATTATTTTCTAACTTGTTGGTTATTATTGCAATCAAATTCCACAGCAATTACAACACTCTGCACTTCCAAAACATCTCCAGCCAAGCATCTCAAAGTATTTAACACATGATTTTAGCCTCGCAACAATTATCTCAATTTTCTCATCTGAGGAGAAGCAAGGTTAAAGGCAAATTTTCAACAATGGCCAGAAATTTCAAGTGCTTCTATTTTTCCATACCTGGGAGTAAGCATGAATACGTTTAAGTCAAGAAGAGGAATTTTTGGACATAATTATAAGGAGTTGGAAAGGAGGCTTAGAATGACTTTAACACTAATTATAGAATCACTAGTATGTAAGTTGATAAGATACAGGGTCAAATTGTGCCTGGTTCTTCTACAGGTTGATAGAGAGAATACAAAGGCTTTCTTTTTGTGGTCTGCATCAGGGCCAGATATCCTTGCAGTCCCTGCACCGAGCGATGCTCTGGCATCTCATTGGGACTACTCATTGCTCAGAGTGAGGGAAGTGTGCATAGTGCAATATGCTGTATCCAGTAACGGTGCATTACTTACCAGTAACCATCCTTCTTTGAGATGGGCTGCTCGCATACATTCAATATTAGGTGTCTACATGCCACAGCGCAAGATTGGCTGGAAACTTTTTAACCCTAGCCTGTCAGAGCAGGGTCAGTGGCCAACGCCCCCTCTGGCTGTTCCCGCAGATATATATAGATGGCCAAGACCCTGGGCCCCTCAGTCCCTTCTTATTGCTAACTCTGAGTAGCAGGGATGGTGGGAGGGGCCCGAATGTATGTGAGCAGCCCATCTTGAAGAAGGACGGTTACTGGTAAGTAACCATTCTTTGAGTACTGCTCACATACATTCAGTATTAGGTGACTGCTAGCTGTACTGTGCAAGGTGGGTGGAGTTAGATCCTCATCCACTGTCAGCACAGCTACCCCCATACGGCACCCCACCCAATGGTTGGGCAAAGGAGTGGTGGGTCATCAAGTGAACACTGACGAAAATGCCACCAACTGTAGAATCTTCACAAAGAAGATGCACATAAGAATGCCAAGTGGTCATCTGTCAGGCAACCTGAAACTCTGACAGGGGCAATATTGGTCCACTATGGGAGTTCTCTGCTATGCCATCACAGAAAAGATAGCAAAGAGAATCATTGTCGATAGCAACTTTCCTCTAGCCTGTAATGGGACTACCATTCCTTCAGTAGAATGGTCCACCAGGGAGTGTGATCTTGGACCAGAGTAGATGGCTCTTATTACCAACAGATGGTACAGCGGAGGAATGGGTGCTACCTTCGGGAGCATTGTCCCCTAAGGAAAAACAATTGAAGCAACCCACTAGCCAGAGGGGTGAGAAGCACTTTGCCCCTTCCCTCCAAGTAAGGTGGGTTTTGACACTCTACCGCTGAAGCTCTGACTCAAGATGCTGTGGGCAGAGCTATGGTAAGGAACACCCTAGTCTGGATGACCCGCGCCAGTGTGGAAGGGGGGTTGGGAGAACAATCACGCGGAGAATACCAGGGTCTCACCCCTTGATCTAACAGTATTGGAAATAAAGAGGAAAAGGGTCCCCTGATCAAGGCCTAAGCATTTGGTAGGCCTATCTATAAAGGACCTGAAGCTCCAGAGAAATTCCGCCAATGTAGGTGCTTCAAGTGGAGAAGTGGGTAAGGAGAGGAGAGGACATCCCAAGGACATCTCAGGAAGTCTTTTATGGTGGGGGTAATCAACCAATCAGCCAAAACAGGGGATAGGGTATCTTTAAGCAATCCCATTCAAAGCTTCAGTAGAGGGTCCTTCGAGCTGTTTTCAAACAGCGGAGTGTGAAAACATAGAGTGAACAGGGAAGGAAATGGCTGGAAAGTGGGAAAATCTCTGTCGTTTCCAGACCAGTGGTGGAGGGAGTGGAAGACAAAGGGAAATGAAGGATCTGTCTTAAAGTTATGGCAGGGGTTTGTGCAAACTGTAAGGGTAGATGAGTGTTTCTCCTCCATCCCGGTTCAAGGACTTGCGTAAGGAAGACAAAGTGAAGCGAGTGTGGGCTGCCTGGTCACCTCTTAAAGGAAGGCCAGGTTAATCTTGAGGAGTGCACTCTCTTCACCCTGGGACTGGAATGATGGAGAGGGGGCATGTGACTCACAAGTGATAATTATTTAGTCACTATCCTGGCCTTATGTGACAGGGTAGAAAACTTTTCGTGTCACAGCAAGTTGCCTTGCATCAGGTAATGGGTTGTAGGTGTTGGGTCCCTGTCTGTGAAGGGCCAACAACATCATGTCTTGCATCGTCCCTGAGAGAAAATGACAACTTTGGCAATACTCAAGGCAGATGTGTGTGTCCCTCACTCCGCAGGGGAGAGGAGTATTACTGATAAACCTCCCCATGCATTCAAATTAGGGTGAGGTTGCATAGATCCAGGTAGGGGAAGACAAAGCCCAGGGAAGAGAGAAAGAAAGGCACAAGGCTGTTCCTACGAGAGAAAGGTGCAGGAGGAAAGCCACCATGCCCTCTGGGAAAAATGGGAAGCGTATTGGGGGATGTCGCAGGTGAGCTACTCATAGAACACCAGGCTCTCCAGCCTGCTATGGGTTGCGCAGATCTGCTCGAAGGCCGAGGTTCTGCATAGGAACTAATCATATGTTAGGACCATGGGTCCTTAAGTGATCTTGCTCAGATGTAGCCACTTGAACAGATACTGATGGTGGCTACTCTGGGCTATAAGGAGGGTACCCTTGAGCCCCTCTGACATCTGGCAAAGACATGGTGAGGAGTCACCAGAACCCCTTTGGTATCGCTAGGAACTGGGAATACTGGTGGAAGAGTCTTAGGAGAGAGGTTCAGAAGGCCTCTCTTAGAATGCAAAGAAAGAAATTAAATGCAGTCTGTTGGGGATTGGTGGGAGGGCTCCTTCACCCTCTACTTCCCTTCATTAATTGGTGTAAGGAGGGAGTTGGGTTAGTTAGGAATTGAGGAGAAAGCCCTCAATTCTGATAACCCGTCAACTTGAGGTTATGGCTACCAGGAAGGCCACCATCCATGAAAGGATCAGCAGGGGAGTAAGATCAAGACAGTTCCTAGACGGCTGTTCAGGGCTTGTGGAAGAGGAGATTTCCCCATGCCTGGTTAGGGGGAGAAACCAGGACAGAACAGTCTCCCGGCTGAGGGCTGCCCACGAGGTTTGCCGGCAGGGCACACAAACCAGTGTGGAATGGAGATCGTCCTTGGCAGAACCGGAAGCCAAAAGAGGTACACCCCTTACAATGGGGCTTGATGGTCCCGAGGGTGTGCAGGACCTGGGGAAGGGGGGGAGGGGGAGTAAGAGACAAGAGAGTGCAAACTCACCTGCTTACCTGGGACCTAAGACTCAGAGTGTGCTGTCTCGTGATTACTTCCCCCCCAAATTCATTGCAGGTCAATGTGGAGGAAAAAACTGTGCTTGGAATCAATGACAATAGGACACCCGGCCCAGTGTGTTGGACTTGGGGGAGGGGGGACTCAGGGCACAAAGGAGGGAAAGTTACTATTCTCCCTTGCATGCCCTGATAGGCTGTAGCTGGGGAGAGGGGACCTGGTACGGATGCTGGGGTAGAGAAGGGAGCAGTGTGTGCCTCCTCCTCCTATCACTATCACCCCCGGTTCTCCACTAAGGCTCTAAGGGCACATTCGACTAGATCTGGGTGCATGTGGAGGGTGGCCCAATTGTCTCGCCCTTGTTTGGTCCAAAAGGTCACTGGAGTTGTGCAGCAAGGGCTGAATGAAGTGCATTGTTACCAGAGGGGAGGGAGAGAGATCCTGAGACTGATTGTGAGGGGGCAGTCTGAAATAAGCAGTCCTAGGGCATCACCCTGAAGTTCAAGGCTGGCCCTGAAGGAGGGTAAGGTGACCTCTTCAAAATTGATCGTCTTAACGAAGGGCCCAATATCCTGCAGTATGAGGGTGCTTCGTGGTGTAACGAAAGGCCCCTAATCCCAGATGTTTGTGGGGCTGTGGTGGGCTGGGTGAGCATCTGAGCATCTGAAGAGTAAGCATGCCCAGGGCTCTGAGGGCTGACCTTGGATCACTGTTGCCCTGGATTAGGGAGTCAGTGGCCTGGGCAAAAAGAGACTGTCTCTCAAAGGGTGGTCTAATATAGACTATTGCAAGTCCTGAGGAAGGCCTGAGTCTTGGAGCCAGGCCACTCAACACATAACCACGGCTGTAGCAATGGCGCAGCTAGCCGTGTCTGAGGCATCCCAGGCTGCTGTTAGGGTGTTGCGGGAGGCCAAGGTGCCTTCCTCTATGAAGGTATCATAATCCTCTAGGTGTTTCTTTGGGGGAAGCTGTGAAAGCACCTCATAGTGTCCCACAGATCTAGGGAATATCTGCTAACCAAGGCCTGGTGGTTAGCAATCCTAAACTGAAAGGCCAAAGTTGAATAGACCTTTCGACCCAGGAGGTCAAGTCTCCTAGTCCCCCGGGAACCAGAGGATGAATCAGGGCGGCCTACCTCAGACAGCTTCCGCCAACTGGGAGCTAGGAGCTGGGAGCTCCACCAAGTACAGGAACTGCTCGGGGGGATCTTGGTACTCATGGCCCGCCACCTTGGAGACTGGCGGGACCAAGGCAGGGGTTTGCCAGCGTGTCCTGGTGATGTCAAGGACACTGCTGTGAATGGGGACCATGATTGCAGCCGTAGAGGATGCAAACCCCGAGTTGAACAAGGGGTCTTGGTCCACCTCAAGGGGTGTGACCCTGACGCCCAGGTAGGCAGTCACCGGGTGAAGAAGGTCGAAGTGTGTGGTAGGGTCTTCTCTGTAAGACGCTGGCCTTGGGTTCGTGGCTCTAGCAGGGAGAGAGGACATCCCCGCTACCAGTGTGTCTTCTCCTGGGGCCATGGTGCCAGGCAGGAGCTCCCTTTCTGAGGCCTCAGTGGAAGAGGACCAGTTTTGAGCATGGTACCAGGAAGGACCCAGTGCAGGAGACCCTTCAGTGGGAGGCTGGGCCTGGGAAATGCATTCTTGGACTCCTTTGTGGTGAGGGTGTTGTAGGGGTTGGACGCCTCGGTGTCAAAGTGGCCTGAGGCCGAGAAGAAACAGAGCACTTATGAAGGCATTTTCGTGAGTGGCTCCGCGCTGTGCTGAGTGAAGTGGAAAGGAAGGCAGACTTACCTTTTGGCTTCAGTGGCCTGGGCGGTGTAGGCATGCTCAGGAGCAGAAGAGCCTCTGGTGCTTTGAAGGCCTCTGATGTGAGTGGCACCATGATGGGCTCCGAGCCTGGCGCTGGCACTTTAGTGCCGAAGTTGACTCCGAGCACACTTTCCTATGCTCTGCTGGGGAGCAGAGCTGAAAGGGCCCCTGTGCTGACTGGCATGTGGTGCCGGCGCCAATGCATGGCGCTCAGGTGCTCCAGCCCTTTTCCTCAGAGTGGAAGTGCCAGAGGTGAGGTCACATGGTGCCAAGATGGTGCCAAGTCAGAGGCCGATCATGGCTTTTTATTCACAGCCAGAGAGTGGTGCTGAGAGGTATCTGGTGCCAATCTAGCACGTTTTGCTGATTTAGAGGCCGATTGCAGCTTTTTATTCACAGCTGGAGAGCGGTGCTGAGAGGGCTCTGGTGCCAACCTAGCACACGATGCTGGTGAATCCTTGGGCACATTGGGTGTACCCAGCACCGGCTGCAGGGACCATTCCTGGGCAATGTTATGCAGCCTTCACTCCCTGTCTTTCTGAGTCCTTCATCTGAAGGATCTGCAGATGGAGCATAATCCACCCAGTGAGACTCACCTAGGTATTTATGGGACTTAGCATGGGGGTGGTCCCTTGCAAAGGCCTTGCTGCAACTCGCAAACGGTTTGAACCCCGATATGTTGGGCAGCAGGTGGGAGTAGGTTCAGGCTTCAGTTGGAAGGATTCAGTCAGAGCGCCAGGTCGCAGTGAGACAATGTCCATGAACAGATCTTCCAGTGAGAATGGATGGCTCATAAACAGAGTGGACAGACAGGCACTTGCACATACACAAGAAGAGGGCTGTTCTGTAACCATCGCTGAGGGCAGAAAAAGGAACTGAGGGGCCCAGGGTCGGGGCCATCTATATATAGTCATGGGAGTGGCAGGAGGGGGCACTGGCTGCCGACCCTGATCTGACAGGCTAGGGTTAAAAAGTATCTGGCTAATTGTGTGTTATGGCATGTAGACACCTAATACTGAATGTATGTGTGCAACACTCGAAGAAGAATAGGGGTTTGCAATTAGAATGGCCATTCTGTACATGGGGGGAGATTTGGAAACAAACAAAAAAAAATGCCCAATGCTCCCCTAGGGTGCGGTGGCATCCCAATGCAAGGCTGTGGCTTAAAGATACAACTAAGCCTACAGCATCAGCTGATGAAGTCTTTCGAGATAATGAAAGATGCTACAGCTGTGCAGTGGTACCCCAAAGATCCACAAATCACCAAATGTTTTTCAGGTTTGCAAGCAAATGGCTCCCAGACCAAAGGTTCTAATGCTGGCTTGGTGTAAGGCTCGTGACCATCCTATTTCCCACCAGCCAATGAGAGAGCAGCAACACTCTATCCTTTAGCCCAGCACTCACATAAACTGTCAAACATAACTAACATTGGTGACAACTCCTGCTGCTGCTGCTGCTCCAGGGGCTAGGACAGGCTGTCACAACTCCCATGATCCTGCAAGTGCCATGTGAATGAAGAGATACCTGTGTTCTCTTGAGTAATACCAGGTAGCATGTAGGAATGTCAGCCTTCCCTTTAGCTGCAGCTCTTTGGGGTCTCTTTAGGGACCAGAAAGAGGCAAGTAGCTATGACATTCAGGGTACCATCCAGACTAATTCCCTGTGTCACCCCTACCCTCTAACTTGGGTTGCTCTTTACAATGCTTTGCTGCTGGAGCCTCCAGTCAGAACAATGGTGGGTTACTTACCAATAACTGTCCTTCCTTGAGATGGGCTGCTCACATACATTCAGCTACTGGTGTCTATGTGTTGCGGCAGACAGTAGCTTGGAGAATCTTTAGTCTTAGCCTGTCAGGTCAGGACACATGGCCAATGCCCCCTCTTCATCGCGACTGCAGCTATATAGGTCACCCTCCCAGTCCCCTATACCTTCACCAATTCTGTTAGCGGGGACGGTGGGAGAGGCCTGAATGTATGTGAACAGCCCATCTCAAAGAAGGACAGTTACTGGTAAGTAACCCGCCATTCTTCTTTGAGCCTGCTCACATCATTCAGTTACAGGTGACTGCTAGCCATACCCAAGGATGGTGGGAGGAGTTACAATTTGTCCACACTGAGCACAGCTCTACATAAGCCCTGCAAATAGTGTAATAGCTAGCACCTCTGCTTAAGATAGAGACAGGCCTAGGTTCAAGCCCCAGGGGGTTGGATTCAATGATCTCCTGAGGTCCTTTCCAACTGTATGATTTGATTTGATTCTATTCTATGCGGTGTCATTTGTAGCCTGTTGGACAATAGCATAGTGCATTGTGAAAGTATGTACCAATGACCATGTAGTTGCCCTGAAGATCTCTTGGATTGGGACCTTGGCAAGGAAGGCTGTTGATGATGCTTGAGCCCTGGTAGAATGGGCTCTAATAGTCCCAGAAAGGGGTGTATTTGATCTTCTGTAGCAGTCTTTAATACAGTTTACTATCTATTTGGAAATGCACTGTGAGGACATTGGAAGACCTCTTTTGCATTCAGCGACTGCCACAAAGAGTTTGGAGGTCTTGCAGAACAGACACGTGCGCCCAATGTACGTTAGGAGCGCTCTCTTCACATCCAGGGTATGCCACCTCCTCTGGTTTTCCGTAACCTAAGGGTCTGGATAAAATACTGGCAAGCAAATCTCCTGGTTGAGGTGGGAGTAGCCACCTTAGGGAGGAAGGAGGGGTGGTGTCACAAGACCACTTTGTTGAGAAAAAACCTTGTATATGGAGGTTCTGAGGAAAGGGCCTTCAACTCTGAAACCCTTCTAGCAGAGGTGACTGCTACTAAGAAGGCCACCTTTCAAGAGAAGACCAGTAGGGCGCACGAATATAAGGGTTCATTGGGGCCGTTAATGCCTGGAGCACCACGTTAAGGTCCCAAGGAGGGATGGGTTCACAGGGTTGTGGGACAAGTCTTTTGAACCCTTTCAGGAACCTATTGGAAGTAAAATGGGAGAAAACGGGGGCCCCATCTACTTTTTCATGGAGGGCTGAGATCGCTGCTAGGTGGACTCTCAGCGAGGAAAGAGAGAGGCCCTTTATTTTTAAGGTCTAGCAGATTGTCAAGCAGGGGCGTTGCTGGCGCTGGGCACTCCGGGGCACGTGCCCCGAACTCCAGCACCAGAGCCCTGGATCTCCGGCTCAATTGGGCCGGAGATCCGGGGCCCAGCCGCCTGCAGTGGCCCCGTCCCTGGCCAGGGATCTGGGGTCCGGCTGCCCACAGAAGCCCCATCCCCCAGCCGGGGATGCAGGACCTGGCCACCCACGGAGGCGCCTGGCCCTGTCCCCGGTAAGGGGATGGGGCCTGCTGGCTGGGGGCGGGGCCTATGGGCCAGGGGCGGGACCTGCTTGCTGGGGGTGGGGCCTGGGCACGTGGTCTGGGTCCCTCCTCCAGCCAGCGACGCCCCTGTAGTCAAGGATAAGGTGTAGACGGGCCAGTGCAAGGTCTACTCCTTTACCCTGAGCCCAGATGGAAAATCTTTTCCATTTGGCTGTATATGTGGACCTCGTAGATGGTCTTCTACTACTGACTAGGACCTTCCTAACCCTGTCCAAGCAGAGCCTTTCCTGCTTATTGAGCCAAAGAGTCTTCAGGCTGTCAAATGCAGGTGACCTGGGTTCGGGTGCTGCAGGTGCCCTGAGTCCTGCGTCAGGAGGTCTTCCCACAGGGAAAGGCCGAATGGGGTATCTATGGACAGGTCCTGTAGGAGTGAGAACCAGTGTTGTCTGGGCCAGTCTGGAGCTAATAATACTATGTTTGCTAAGTCCATCCTGATCTTCAGGAGAACTCTGTTTATTAAGAGGATTGGTGGGAAGGCATACATCAGAGGGCCTGACCAGCTGATGAGGAAGGCATCTTTGAGGGATCCCTCCTCCCAACTCCTGAGAGAGCAAAATTGCTGATACCTGCGGTTCTGTGTCACAAACAAGTCTATCTGGGGTGTGTCCCATTTGTGTATCAGATGAAAGAACACCATGTTGTGGAGCATCCACTCATGATTCGCTAGGGGCTTTCCGCTGAGTGAGTCCGCTAGCCTGTCGTCCACTCCCGGTAGGTGCACAGCCACCAGGGTGAAATTGTATTTCAGGGTTAACTTCCAAAGTTTCCACACTTCCTTGCAAAGAGTTGGGGAGCGGACCCCTCCTTGCCAGTTCACGTAGAACATGGCTGCAGTATTGTCTGTTAGGATCTGAACTGATCTGCCCTGTATGCTGTCCAGGAAGCCAATCTGATGGCCTGCAGTTCCCTCACATTTATGTGATGAAGACTGTCTTTGTGGGACCAAAGCCCCTGGATGGAGAGCTCTCCCAAGATAAGGGCCCCCACCCCAAGTCCGAGGCATCGGTTATCAGTATTATAGTGGGCGTTAGTGTTTGGAAGGGAATTCCCCCCACGGCAAACTGGGGGTCCTTCCAAATCTGTAATGTCCCCAGGATATCTCGGAGAACTGACAGGACCTTAGATAGGGAGTCACTCCATGGGTGGAACACTGTGGTGAACCAGACCTGGAAGGGCCTCATTCTCAGGCGTGCCATCCAAATCACAGAGGTGGAGGCTGTCATGTGCCTGAGCAGCTGTAGGCAGTGATGGGCTGTGGTCACTTGGGACTCCTGCTGCTCTGTAATGATGGTGCAGATGGACCAAAATCTTGAAGGGGGCAAAGAGGCTGTCCCTTTGTGAGCATCTAGGAGAACTCCTATGAACTCTATACTTTGGGACAGCCAGAGTTTTGACTTTTCTTGGCCCAGGTACCCACACAGTTGGGTTACCGCTCTGGCATGGAGCTTTACCTGAGCTCTCAATTCCCCGTGTATTAACCAATCGTCTAGGTAGGGGTAAATCCTTATGCCCTGCCGGCGCAAGAACACCACTACTGGTGCCATGCACTTTTTGAATACCCTGGGGGCCAGAGAGACCCCAAAGGGGAGTGATATAAATTAGAAGTGATTTCCCACCCACGATGAACTTTAGGTACTTCCTGTGGTAGGGACGTATTTCTATGTGAAAGTAAGCATCCTTGAGGTCAAGAGCTGCAAACAAATCCCTGGGAGACAGAGATGGAATAATCTGTGACAGGGAAACCATGTGGAATTTTATTTTCCTTATGTGTTCGTTTAAAGCTCTGAGATCTAGAATGGGTCTGAGGTCCCCGTTGGGTCTGGGGACCAGAAAGTATTGGGAATAGAACCCTTTTCCCTGCTCCTGCTTTGGACCCTTTCTATGGCCCCGAGGGAGAGAAGCTTCTTGCATTCCATCTCGAGTAGGTGATCTAGTTCTCGGTTCCTGAGGCTTAGGTGAGGGGGCAGTTTTCTGACCCAACGAGTTGAACGAAACTGTATGCGATACCCTTCTGCTACCGTCTCAAGGACCCACTGGTCAGTTCTGATGTTGGCCCAGTGGCGCACAAAGTGGTGTGGGTGGTTGGTGAAGGTTGGGGTCGAGGCTGTGGGTTCGCTGCCCTCAGGGTAACTGTCAAAAGTGCTGCTTCCTTCCCCTGCCTGTGCCTACCAGACTGTGAGGTGTGGGACTTCCCATCCTTGCTCAAACAGGCCTTGTCCCTATCCAAGTCTCTGAGATGTCACTGGGGATATTGGTAGGACCAAGGAAGAGAACTCTGCATCTGGATTTGCTGTTTTAACTGCTGCAGCTGCTGTTGCAAGAGCTGATGGGGTTTAAGGGAGCGCCGGGTAGATTGCGGGGTGTACATTCCCAGTGATCTAAGGGTAGCTCTTGAGTACTTCATGCCATGTAGCTTGGCGTCTGTGGACTCGGCAAAGAGGTCAGGGCCCTCAAATGGCAGGTTTTGGATGATAAGCTGCATCTACGGAGACAGGCCAGAGCCCTGAAGCCAAGTGGAGCAACGCATCACCACAGCGGAGGCCATAGTACATGAGGCTGTGTCCGATGCATCCCAAGTAGCCATGAGGGTGTCACTTCTTCAATCATGTCACTTCTTCAATCATCACCTCATGATCTCTGAGGCGATCTTTGGGAATAAGGTTGCAAAATCCTTCCATGGCTCACTAGAGGTTGAAGGCATATCTCGTCATAAGGGCCAGATGGTTGGAGATAATGCAGCTGTAAAGCTGCCGCGGCATAAACCTTCCTGCCCAACAAGTCAAGCTTTTTAGCTTCCTTATTCTTAGGAGTGGAGCTCGGTTGGCCCTGTCTCTCTTTCTGATTTACTGCATCAAGCACCAATGATCCTGGGGTAGGGTGCTGAAAGAGGAATCCAAACTTGTCCTGGGAGACATGATATTTGCGATCTGCTGTTTTCAACACTGGTGGAATTGAAGATGGGGTCTGCCATCGCACCCTGGCAATTTTGTATACCCCTTCGTGGAGAGGAACAGATACCTTGGCTGGTGAGACATTTTCCCCCACATCAAAGAGGGGGTCAGTTTCCTCCTGGACCACCCCAAGTTCTATATTCAGATTCTCTGCCATGCAGCAGAGTAAGTCCTGCTGGGTGCAGGAATCGTCCTTATAGGCAACAGGCCTTTGGAAAGTGTACTTATCCGGAGAGGAGGATGAAGGGGCCCAGGATCTAGTGCGCCATGTAGAGTTGGGATTGGGCTTGTCATCGGAAATGTCCAAGGAGTCCGGAGTCCGAGGTGGACACCGAATGGTGCTGCGAAGTTGAGCTGTCATCGGCTGTCATATCCAGCCATTCGTGAGACCAGTCATTAAAAGAATTTCTGGTCACAGCACAGGAAAGAACAGCCCCTGCTTGAGGTCTTAGTGGTACTGGAGGAACTGGGCCACAGTTCCTATACTGGGGCTGGTAGGCTCATCTTTCTCCATGGCACAGGCGTCAGGGAGCGCTTCCGACGATGCTTACCCACCCGTTCTCCAGCTTCTGAAGCAGTTTTGGGAGAATCAGAGGGATGGGCAGAGGCCAGGGACGATGAGGAGGACAAGCTGGACCTCCATCTTCTGGAGCCTTGAAAGCACAGTACCAAGGGTTCATGGGATGAATGCCAAGAGGAAAGTGCCTCAGAACAGTCATCAGTCCCGTTTTGTGGTGCCGGTGGAGGACTCAACGGTGCTGGGCTTGAGGACGGTGCTGATCCTTGATTGACTGTTCTCTGGGTACCAGAGCCAGTGTAGTCTTCGACCTGGCCTTCTTGGTCAGTACTGGAGCCGGGTCCTGGACCGGAGCTTGTGTCTTTGCTGGGGCTCACAGTGTCGACGGTACCAAAGACAGCCCTGAAGCTGGTTACCCAGAGAGGGAACTCGGCAAACTGAGGCGAACAGTGCCGTGGCAGTACTGAAGAGGAAGCCAACTGGGGCTTTGAACTCTGCACCATGGGTCAGTGCTGAGACTCCAGTGCAGGAGTTGCTTGGGGTGCCAGCAGAGCACTAGTGGCTCAGGTGGCATCAGAGGTGGGCACGTCCTCGACAAAAGTGCGTAAGCGCTGCTCTCTGTCCTTGCAAGTCCTGCATTTAAAGGACTGGCAAATGGAGCAGTTCACTGCAAGGTGAGGCTCATCCAGGCATGCAAGGCATTTCTTATGAGGATCGTCAAGTGGGAAAGCTTTTGAACATGCCAGGCACAGTTTAAAGCCCAGTATTTTAATTTCACACGAAGGCAAGACAGTCACTTGCTTCTGCAAGTTTTGGCTAATCTGAAACTGTCACAGAGGGCAGAAAAAGGAATTGGGAGGGTCAGGGTCACTGTCAACTATATAGCTGTGGTTGCGGGGCAGAGGGGGTGTTGGCCATGTGCCCTTACCTGACAGGCTAAGGCTAAAGACTCTCCAAGCTACCGTGTGCTGTGGCACGTAGACATCTGTAACTGAATGATGTGAGCAGCGCTCGAAGAACTCCTCAAAATCTCCAGCATGCAAGTCACTCCCAGTTATGTGTGTGTGCTGAAGCCAGCCAGCCATACCTTGGCTCTTACCGGTCTTGGCTAAACTGCACAGTGACTCTAGTCTTAGATTTCCCCCACAAATGCATATCCTGTACTGCACCCAGCCATCTCTTGGTCAACATATGTTCATAAAGAGTCTGTATTTCTTTAATAGAAATAATATGAAGATACCTTCTTACCCCAAATGGAGTTTCATGGACATTTCAGCTTAAGCACACTGCATTAGATAAACCAAGTTTAGCAGCTACAAAGAGATAGATTCTAAGTGACCACAAGTAATGAAGTGTGAAAGTCAAAAATGGTTGTAAGATGAATAAAGATGAAACACAACTGGTGCCTAACTTAACAAGCCATGTTAAATTCAAAGCAAAGTTTTTCTCACCACATGATTTCTGAAGTCTTATTGACCAAGCTTCTTAGGTCAGGAGCCTTTCTCCGGGTCAATGGCTGCCTCCTTTATCCCTTTGGATGCAGTGAGACAGAGTGATGGAATGGAGGGTTGCCATGGGGTATTTGTCTCTCCTTTTTCTAGTGGTAATCTCCCCCTTGGAAAATATTTCCAGCTGCGATTCTGGAGCCCAGAAGTCTATAGGACACCCTGCAGCTTTTTCTCACCTTGTGAGCTTTCTTTGTCTATCCTTCCTGCTTGACTCTGTTTACTGCTTAAATGCAAATAAAGAAGAGAACATGTTCTTTTGTTTAGAACACACCTATTAAAATCACCCACAGGGGAATCTTATAACTTTACACCCAATGTCACCATACATTTCATGAGGAGCAGCAAACATGAGGTTTCACATGATACCTCTCAAGGCATAATTTGTACAGTGATTATTACAACAGCATGTGGGCTGTGGACACAGGTACATTCTGTCACTCCAGCATCAGTATTAATAGTCCTGTTTGAGAGCTCCAGTGAGTGCCCTTGCTGATTCTGCCAAAGTTATCAGCAGCTTTTCAGGTTCACTTACTATCAGTGAGGTGCTGGAAGCAGGGCCGGCGCTGGGGATCGTGGCACCCCCCCGCAGCAGAGCGACGCCGGCGCAGATGAGTAATGTCATCAGGGGAGCGCCACGGCACTGTCCCCTTTTGATGCCCCTCAAAATGCCGGCGCCCCCCTGCAATGCAGGGGCTGCCTACTGTGTAGCACTGGCCCTGGCTGGAAGGCAGTGCTGGGCAACATTAAACAGAGTAACTCATTGAAGTTAATGCAGTTAACCAGTGAAAGTGAGATCAAAATTGGCCCAATAATTCCACCACTGCCAATGTTCCTATCCACAACTCAGGCTGCTTAGTAGAGGCACTTACATATACTGATCCAGTCTTTCAGCTGTAGGCCCTGCAAAGTTACACAAATTAAAGTTCTCTTTTTTATGGTAAATGCCAAACTTCCTTCTGCTCATGTGATGATAATGAAAGCATGAGGCAACATATCAAACTGCAGGAAAGTTTCTGACACAAACAGACCTGATCTACCACTTCTGTCATTTCAGACCAACAAACAGATCCAAAAATTGTTTTCATGGCTAATGTAATTACTCTGTAGGGTCTGTTGTTTGTGTAGCATGTTTCTTTCACCTGCACTTAACAATAAATTGCCATCTGTTGAAGAATTTATCAATCCCTGACTGCCAGTCACTGCATGGTTCAAACCTTCTACCAACAAAGCGCCACTCTATGTGCATGTTTAATCATCTGCCAAGTCAATGATGATTATGTATCATAAATGCCATTATCTTGCAACCAGGGCCAGATTATCACAGGGGCTAAAGGAGCTGAAGCAGTGGCATACCAAGGATCTCCAGCGCCCAGGGGCCAACCCTATATTTGAAGAGCCCCCTCTTCCTTTCAAGCACAGCTGCACAGAGTAGGAAGCATCCTGTTACCATCTCTGAGCTGCCCTGAGGAGGCGTTCTTAATGGGTGCAAATTCAGGTTTTGTTCTGACTCCGCCATCCCCTGCTCTTACCCAGTGCATGGTGCTTATTGCTGAGGCAGGTGAGCTTTCCAGGGCCAGTTTTGTTCTGTGTTTTTGCAGGGGAGTCAGTGTTAATATAGATGGTTCCTCCTGGTAAAAAAAAGTGCTTGTCCTGCTTTTGATTTTTTTTTTTTTTTTTTTTTTTTTAAGATGCAAAGTCACATTTGAGTATTCAGGAAGTGTTCTTCCCCTCTCTTCCCTGCTGGGCTGCTGTGGCCATTTCAGAGACTGAGGGAGAGCAGGGCAGTCTCAGCCCCCAGCTCTGCCCCTCCTCCCCAGCTTCTTCAGGGCTGGAGGCAGCTTCAGCCCTTCAGCAAAAAGGTTGGGGGAACCCTACCTGAGCATGTTCTCCATAGCCCACACATCCCTCACCCCCAGTTGCAGTAGTCCCCTCGGTTCCCACTCTCCCTTACTTACCATATTGCAGTGCTGAGAGAATTCCTTATCCCAGCCAGGTAGGTCAGCAAACGTGGAAGTCCTGGCTGCACCTAAGCTAGGGTGCAGCCCCCATGTGCAGCTTAAGGGCTGGGGGAGGGGGGTCATAGCCTTGCCCTGCTCAACTCTTTCAGGGCTGGAGGCAGCTTTTCAGCCTTATTCCCTTTAGCAGGAAGCCTGGAGGGGCAGCCCCTTGGAAATTTAAAAATCCAACTGGAATCAACATCAACTTGGCTTTGCCAAAGGGGAGACTGGTCTCTATAGAGTGCACACTGAGAGTCTCCGGCTGTTGTGGGGAGGAGGCAGTTCTATGGGATTCTGTGTGGGTTGGAGGAATCAGGAGGATGCTGGCCCGACACTCACCAGACTCACATTCCAAAGGCACAGCTGTGTTAGTCTAGTTCAAGATTCCTCCTCTGCAGGGCTGTAACTATGGCAGAGCCAGTGGGGCTTTGCCCCTGCTGCGGCAGAGTGGAGAGCCACTCACTTAAAAGGCACTTTTTGTGGCACCGGGCCCAAGCACCGCTAATGGCAAGGGGTGTGTTCCGATTGGAACGTGTCCTGGGCGGCGAAACAGCATGTTACGGCTCTGCTCCTTTGTTTTACGGGCTCGCACTGAGATGTGCACAGAGTGTTCAGCACTCAAGCAGGTGACTGAATTGTGGGGCCAGTGGAGAGCATTGGGAACAGGGTGAAGAATGTTGGCAGGGGGGCTTAAAATAGGAGCTGTGCTGCTCTGTTTTCTCTCTTTACTGCCAGGCAACAGTGGACATTCCTACTGCATGCCATGCCACAAGCAGTAACAGAAGAGCTGAGCTCCCGCTGCAGAGGGGAGGGTCCTGCCCCTTCTCCCTGACTTCTTCAGTGCTGCTGGAGGCAGGTATCTCAGCCTCACTGCCTCAGCCTCTGCAGCTGCAGCAGGAGTTGGGGGGGGGGGGCAGCAGCAGTCCTCACTCCAGCTGCTTCCATCTATTCCAGCCCTTAGCCTGTGCCCTGACAAGCCCTCTCCTCACCCTCACTTACTTACAATAGTGTAATTTTAAGAGAATTTGAATCCCTTTGAGAACTGTCCAGCCAAGTAGAGTAGGGAATTTGGAAGCCCTCACTGCAGCTGGGCTGATAGTGGGTCCCCTATGTTCAGCTCTAGGAGGACAGAGAAGGGGGTTGCAGCTCCCAGCCTTGCCCTCCCTTCCATTCCCCCATCCTTCAGGGCTGGAGGCAGTTTTCAGCCTCACTGGCATGGGAGGCCTGAGGGTAGCACCACACTCCCATTTCTAAGCAGCCCATTTCAGAGAATCCAGGCCAGACATTAGCCTGTACTTATTCCTGGCTCCAGCAGGAGTTCCTCATCTCCTCTGCTTACCATACTGTAGCTGAGTGAATCCCTTCTCCTGTCTCCCCAGGCCAGGCTGGAGCTGCCTCCCAGGAAGAGCAAAACACTTCTGGGGAGGGGAGGAGCCCTTCTCCGACTTCTTCCCAGCTGCTGGTGCTGGAGACAGGGCTTTCAGCCTCACTGCCTCAGCCTCTGCAGCTGCAGAAAGAGACTAAACTGGGGGCAGCAGCACCCCAATCCCAGCAGGTTACATTTATTCTAGCCTTTAGCCTGTAGTCCCACAACCCAGGAGTCACCCTGACCGGCTCCCTTCCCTGCACACTCCCTTACTTACAACCCTGCAGTTCTGAGAGAATGGGAATCCCTCTGAGGCTTGTCCAGCCAGGTAGATTAAGGAATAGGGGATAGAGGCAGGGATAGAGCCAGGGGGAGGCCGCGCCGCCGCAGGTGGCTAGACCACAGTCGGGCCGGGCCAGAAGCGGCTGTCAGAGGCCGGGCCCGTGCCCGTGGCTGTGGGTGGCCAGGCCCCGGATCCCCAGCCAGGGATCTGGTGCCCGGCTGGCCGCCCGTGGCAGCCCCGTCCCCCACTGGGGATCTGGGGCCTGGCTGCCGGTGGCCGTGGCGGCCCCGTCCCCAGCTGGAGATTGGGGGCCTGGCTGCCTGCGGCCACAGGCATGGGCCCGGCCTCCAGTGGCTGCTTCTCACCGGGCCGCGCCGCGGCCTAGCTGCCCGTGGTGGTGCAGCCCCCTTATGGCCCTATCCCTGGCCGGGGGCGGGGCCTTCTGGCTGCAGCCGGGGCCTGCCCGCTGGGGGCGGGGGCGGGGGCTGGGCCTGTGCCCCGGGTCCCTCCCCGCCCCAGCACCGCCTCTGGCTCCAGTGCTGAGGCAACTAGCCCACATGCCCAAAGGAGGATATTTAAAGACACGCTAGCAGCTCTCTCATCATCGCCTGCCAGTCCAGCTCCTGGGTGCATGGGCCCTCCCCCTGTGTCTGTACGCCACTGGGCTGAAGCCCTGGGCCCTGGCCAAAAGGGGGGCCCTAGACTCCAGCCCCTAAAACTCCTGCTATGTGGTGCCCCCTGCCCTGCTCTGTGCTGGCAGGGCAGGACCACTCAGCTTCCTGGGGATGGGAGAGATGGTGAGGGCCTGGAATCAGAGGCAGAGATCTACACACCTTAATTCAAATTCAAATCAAATCATAGGGCTGGAAGGGACCTCATGAGATCATCAAGTCCAACCCCCTGGGAATTGAACCCAAGACCTTCTGCATGTTAAGTAGAGGTGCTAGCCACTACACTACGCAAAGGGCCTCCCCTAGACTGGCTGGTTCGCCCCCAGGACAGGTCAGCACCTTTTTGCTCCGGCCAGGGGGCAGGGCTGGCCTCCACTCTGGCACAGCCTACCAGGGCCCATGGCCCTGTCGGGCTGCATCAGGGGTCACTACGATATGCACCAGCCACCACCCCAGTAGACTGGCAGAAGCAGAGCCAAGGGGGGAGTGCTGTCTGGCCCCAGGACCCTCTCCCAGTGATGGTGGGGTGGGAGCCTAGGTCCCCTGGTGGGGCCCCAGCCTGTGGGCTCCCTGAGGTGGGGGGCAGTCCGAGATTCAGAGGTGCATTTATCCAGCTCTGGTTGCAACCAGATAAAACTGTTTGAAATTAGAGACCACATTAAAAATATCAAGCATTAAAGACAAGCATGGGAAGATTCTCTTTCAGTATTTCCCTTCATCTTCTCCTTACCATCTTGGTTGCCTTCTGTTTCTGGACAAAATACAAACTGGAATGCTATGAATGGCAGTAATAGATTTGAGGTCTTGTGCATGGCAATTAAAATTTAATTGGGAATGAGGCTGTTTTTTTTGAGGTTGTTTTGTAAGGGTACAAAGTCCCAGTTAAACACATGCCTCTGTTGAGTGAGCCAGAAAAAATGTTTAGCTAGTCCAGGAACAATAGCCTTAATCAGCCATATGCATACTATTCAAAGAGATTTTTTCCCCTGAAGTCAGGTGCGGATCTGATTTGCATTCAGATTTTGCAGCACCTCACTGTGGGAGAGAGGCCTTGTGTAGCCATTACTCTCCTATGCTCTCTGTTATTGACAGCACTTTATACTGGCTCTGGTAAGGAATAAAAATATCCCTGTCTGTAGCATCATTCACTTCCTCCTTTGCTGCACATGTTTTCTGTTCTTCATCCAATGCACATGTGCAGCCAACACAAAGCAATCATACAGAGGATTGCTAAGAGTGAGTGACCTCCTATGAATATGCAATAGATGTTCAAAGCTTTGGTTCTGCTTTGGTGCAATAGGGTAGAGGAGGGAAGTGGCTCAATGAAACATGAGCTTGCTCATGAAAGACTGCAATGGCTTGTGATTTGTTAGCTCACAGATGGTCATCTTCTGATTGGCATATAGAACTGATAATTTAGTTAAACATATGATTTTAACAGCAGAAAGCTGAAATGAGAGAGATGCTACTGCTCAAGTAATGTGCATCTTCTCTTAGCTTGAGATAATGACAGTATCTTTCAATCCAATGTACACCACAGTATTTAGCTCCTGTGTATGAGGGAGAGGAGATTAATAGTACTCAATACATATTTAGAATCTAACCCTTCCAGTTATGGAAGTTATGATTTCTTATAGCTGAGGTTCTCTAAACACCATCTAAGAACATCTGGAAATCCAGATTTATGGCCTTAGAAGGCAAACTCTGTTCCCACCTCAGGTACTGACATCTCCAGACACAGTAGAATTGGTACAGCTTAGTTAGAGCAGGGGCAGGATTCAGTATTCCCAAACATTCAAAAACAATGATATTTTAAATCAATCAAATGGTTTACTTTTTATTAAGCTTTTTATTTTCATTCCTTCTGTTTTTTGAAGGTTAGCAATCCCATTATCAGGCTTTCCTCCAGACTAAAGAAAGCTCAAAATTTCCTTTTTACTTCCAAAATTCTCACATAATCACTTGACTCCAGGAGCTCTGTCCTTACAGGAAAATACTAACTACCACAAGACTTTTGATAACATTCTGAGAGCTGGCAACACTGCAGGAGATGGTGATCTGATGAGCAGAACAGATCTATTATAGCTCCATGTGTGCTTTTGTGTCAATGAGTTTGATTTTACATACATCTCAACTATTATCCTTTGCCCAAGAGCCACTTGTAGGAAGGATTCTTTTCTCCACTAGCCCTACAGATGCCCAAATAAAGAGTGCAATAACTTGGCCTCTGTGTTTGGGGCAGGATTTGTTTCCTATGTGACATCACAGATGTAGTAGAACTTCAAAGGTACAAACACCAGAGCAGGGCTGGCGCAACCTGGTAAGCCAGGTAAGCATTGCAGGGGGGAGCCGATGTTTGAGGGGCACCAAAAGGGGACAATACCGTTGCACTCCCCTGATGATGTCACTCATCTGTGCCAGCGTCGCTTTGCTGCAGGGGGGCACCACAAACCCGAGTGCCATTCCTGCACCAGCGTTATGAACTGGTCAACCAAACACTTTGAAACTGGTAGTAAGCAATCAGGCAGCAGCAGGGATTATTGAGTGGTGGAGGGAGAAAGCAAATACTGTGTCTCGGATGCAAGGTCAGGATGCAGAACAGAAACAGGCTGCAGTACTGCCCCCCACCATCCTCTCCCAGCACTCTGGAACCTAGGGAAAAAAACAGTTGGTTACTCACCAGTAACTGTCCTTCTTCGAGATGGGCTGCTCACATACATTCAGTTACAGGTGTCTACGTGCTGCAGCGTACAGTAGCTCGGAAAGTCTTTAGCGTTAGCCTTCAGGTCAGGGTGCACAGCCAACGCCCCCTCCATACCACGACTGCAGCTATATAGGTGACCATGACCCTGACCTTCCCAGTCCCATATACCTTTGCCAACTCCATTAGCGAGGACGGTGGGAGGGACCTGAATGTATGTGAGCAGCCCATCTCGAAGAAGGACGGTTACTGGTAAGTAACCAACCGTTCTCCTTCAAGCACTGCTCACATCATTCATTTACAGGTGACTGCTAGCCATACCCATGGGGGGACAGAGACCTCTCCTGATGGGCATATTCCCCTCGAGCTCAGTGATACGGAGCTCTTTTGAAGCCACTTTCTCGGACTCTCCTCCTGGGAGGGAAGAAAGGGGTCTTCAGAGGATGATCTGGATGACCTCCACCCCGATATCTGGCAGTCTGGTACCGAGAGTTCTTCAGAGAAGCGATGACGTGGAGCCACAGTACTTGGGCCCGGTACTGGGTTTGACAGTACCGGGTTGCGGAAGGGTAAAGAGGCCCGTGATGGTACTGGTATCGGTGCGGGTCTTGTCAGTGCCAAGTCCGACGGTACCGGAAGTGACGGCACCTGAAGTGGCGGCATTGGTGATGGTGCCAGGTCCAGAGGTACTGGGCTTAGAGGCGGTACCGCCAAGGGCGGTACTGTGTCCAGCAGTGCTGGGGGGCATGCTGCTATGGTCCGCTTCTTCTTCTTCTTCACCAGAGCCAGGTTTGAATGCCCTTGGCAGGTCAGTGCCTGAGCTGGTGCCCTGCTCGGGGTGGCTGGGAGGCTACCGGAGGACTGGCGATGTCAGTGCCCAGGCAGTACCGTAGCAGGCTGAGATTTTGAGCCCGGTACCGGTGATCGGTGGGAATCCTGAGCCCGGGCCAATCGAGGGTCAGGCAGAGCGCTGATGGCTCGGCCGTCTTCAGATGGAGCAGCTCCGTTCCCCGAAATTGAGAGGAGACAGAGCTCTCTTTCCAGCTGAGTCCTTCGCTTCAAGGATCGGCAAATGCAGCACTCCGCCGTGAGGTGGGACTCACCCAAGCAAGCGAGGCATTTCTCATGTGGGTTGTCCATTGGAAAAGTCTTGCAGCATCCTAAGCACGGCTTGAAACCTGGCATTTTGAGTTTCACACGAAAGGCAGGCACTTGTGTTTCGCAAGATAACGCTGATCTGAACCGACGCTGATGGCGGCAAAAGGAACTGGGAGGGTCAGGGTCACGGTCACCTATATAGCCGCGGTCGTGGCGTGGAGGGGGCGTTGGCTGTACGTCCTGACCTGACAGGCTAACGCTAAAGATTTCCAAGCTACCATGCGCTGCAGCACGTAGACACCTGTAACTGAATGATGTGAGCAGCACTCGAAGGAGAACCCCCTGCTACTGCTGCTGCTGCAAGACACTGAAGGCTGCAGCCAAAGCTTTGCCTGGAGCTGGAGTGGGAGTCAGCTGCACTCTGAAAGAGATTTAAAGGGCTACATCCTATGCACAGACAAGGCCCAAGCTTTTCCCATAGATCCTGGCTGCACCGCTAGGAGTGAAAGAGGCAGGGGATGGAGGGGTGCTGGCAGCCAGCTGGCACCAACCCTCTGCCACATGCAGCCTCTTGAAGGCAATGACAGACTGAGACTAAATATAGGCCTCAGCATTTAAACAGATGGCAGAGTGGCATGGGTAAGGGGCAAGGCCAAGAGAGGGGAAGCAGGTGCTCTGTTCCAGCTAGGGCCTCAGCAAGCCCACATGGGTTGGAAGAATTGTGAGGGGAATGGGTAGGGCGAGAAGGGGGAGGCCACGCTGGAGGGCATGATGAAAGGCACCCACAGTGGGCTGTACTTTGCTCTGATGTCATTTTTTTTCATGAAGACTGGCCCACCAGACCTTGACTGCACCGGTGCCTTTGGCATTTGAGCTGTCAGATGGCTAGTTTGCCCTTCTGGGGGATGCAAGCAGTTCACTGAGTAGCGCAAGACTTAGTGAGAGGTGACTGAGGGCTGGGGATCTTAGTGCCAAGGGTGCAGGGCAGGTTCCTCCCCCCCAAAGTTCAGCCCAAAGGGAAGAGGCAGGATTAGGGCAGGAAGCTGCCAGTTACTACCTTTGCAGAGATCTTCCCAAGATGCATCAGCTGGATCACACTAACTGCAGAATACTGCTCCATAATAGTTCATTCAGTGTTACAAACATTTTGGAGTTATGAACAACCTCCATTCCTGAGGTGTTCACATTTTAGAGGTTCTATTGTATAAAAACTCAGGGAGTAATAGGCCATATTTTAAAAGGAAGTCGACACATCAGTTAAATATTTGAGAAGATGGTATCATTTTCATACTGCGGGACTGTACTGTTTGTCTTCTTTCTTGCGGGGTTCCAGTGGCTTCTGTCCTTGTCTCTACACAAGTGGTCAGCAACCTTTGCCGGCTCACATGCTGGACTTCCCCCCCAACCCTCAGCAGGTACTGGGGGCAGGGCCAGCAGGTGCCCAGGGAACCAACAGGTGCCAGGGGTGGGGACAGGGGCTCTGGTGCTTATGAGGCTCTTGTGGCCCTAGGCCTCCACTGGGTGCTAGCAGGGGGAAGTAGCCACAGGGCCGGGAGCCCTGCATGCTGCTGTGAATGGACACTTGTGCCATCTCTAGCATGTGTGCCAGGGGTTGCTGACCCCTGCTTTACACTTTCTTTTATTCCTAAATATTTTGGAGTATTCACATTTTGATTGCATAGCTCTCATTTATATATGCATTTTGCTTAACAAAATCACATTCTTTGCTGACACCAGTTTCTTAGCTATTTTTCACGAGTATTTTCAGAACACTTCAATCACCTTCTGTGCCTTGCATAAACACAGCTGTGAAAACTTCCCTCACCTTTTTGGAACTATGCTGTTGATTTCATAAAATATGAAGCTTTAAACACTAAGGTCCAGGTTCCCAACTGGTGTAAATTGATGTCACTCTACTGACATTCCCTGGAGTTACGCTGACTTACACTACCAGAGCATCTGGTCCTAAAATCCTATATATTATTTGTCTTACGATCTGCCAAAATAACATAAAACTGCCACGCTGTGCAAACCTGCAGCAGCCTTGGGGGGGGGGGGGTGTGATCCATGTTTCCATTATATTTTTCAGGTAGCTATTGTTGAATTAGGACCTCAGAGCTTTTATAAAGACAGTGCAGCAAAACAGAACAAGGTTGGCAAAGCAAATCCTAGCACAAAGGAGTAAAACATCAAAGACCATCACTAAAGAGAAATGCTGTAAGAGCAGCACTTATCAGAGGTTTATAGAGACTCAGCGGGAACTGTTGAGGAAAGGAGAGAGAGGAAGGAATAGTGCTGTTTGTGACAGAAACTGCAGTGGCGTGCAACATCTTGGGGAAACTAACTGTATTAGGTATATGAATGGTTTATGTATCACTGTGTGCCAGGTATTGTATGTAATTTTGGAGGGCAAGGAGGGGTCCTAAGCCTCTGGTAGGAACTAAGGATAATTGGAGGTGACACAAGTGAATCACTCATGTTATGAGTACCTCCAGAAGTACCACCCTCCAGGAGGCCTGTAGAAAAGGCTAAAAAGAGATTTTTTTTTCTGACACTAAGACGTAGAAAGGGTTTTAACATAAAAACTGTCTCATGGTCATCTTTTTGATTCATCAAATTGACAAGATCATCTGTCCATGGGGACCTCACAGATTGGAAAATCTTTGGCCTGCCAGGGCCCCATAAGTCTGATGGGTGACCTCTCGTATGATCTTAGCACGTGTGTGGAACTTTCATTGTTTTTTTGGTTTTTGTTTGTTTTGTTTTGTTTAACAGGTTTTCTCTATAATGGTTTATCTTAAGAATAAAGATACTTGTTTGGAAAAAGTTGGCAATACACTGGTCAAAACCTTATGAGAGAGAAAGCAAAACCTTGAAGCTGGCCCATAGGCACTCTGGCTTGCTGGGGTTATCAGTACAAGGCAGAGAGCCAGGCAGTTTTCAAACTCCAGCCAGGAGGGAGAGAGACGTGTGTTTCTGCCCAAGATTGTGATGGTTAGGAGCTAGAAACCTTAAGCGTGTGGCTCGTTGAGGGCCAGCTACCCTGTGACAGGGCCCACATTCTCTATCTCTTACTCAGTGTGAGCCTCCTGCTGCAAAGTCACCTGGGCAGTGATGCCTGAGTGTGTCCGTGAGTGGGAGCAGAGGGAGCAAGAAGCAGTGAGATCTTGGATTGGCAGACAGTTATCAGTCTTCTGGCTGTCAACCCAACATCAGTTTCTTCCTATTCATCCTGATTAATCTACCCAACTGAAGGGCAGACAACATTCTCAGTTTGAGAAAGAAATGGCAAAACTTCATTTATATGAACAATAAAAAATGCAGGAGATGAAGGAAGCCACTGAGGAAAGAGCTTGTCAGAGGTGGATAAAGGAACTGCAAATCAGAGAGGTTATTGGAGGAGATCCAAGGAATGCAGGGAGGCTGTTGAAAAGAGAGCCCAAGAACGCAGAAAAGAGAAATTGGAAACTGTGGCAAGAATTGCCAAACTTAACCCTGAAATTCAAATGAAAATGGAGCAATCTCCACTTGAGAGGAGAGTCTTTGGGATAGGGTAACCAGATGTCCAGCAAAAGGAAGACATGTCCTCCTTTTTACCTTCATGTCCTCCATCCTCCAGGCATTCTAAAAATAGGTGATTTTGTCTGGCTTTTTACATCTGATGAGTAGAATGTTATTAAATAAAAAAACCACACCCCACATAGGGCTTAAACCCATGATCCTGAGGTTAAGAGTCTGCTGTGCAGAAGCATGCACAGAGAGCAAAGAACAGTCTGTAGAAAAATCAAGAGGGGTGGGGGTGGAGCACACAGTTTCCCTTATTCCTAGAAACTTTTGTAGAACAGTCTCCATAGCTCAGTGGTTGTGGGTTTGAGCCCTATATTAGGTGCTTTGATTTCTCAGACTGTTACTCTCCTACAAAAGAGCCAAATTGGGGGGAAAAAATATAAGAAAATAAAGCATACTATGAACAAAATTACTAACATGGATTCATCAGGCAAACAATTAAAGGGGTGCATTTGAACTGGCTAGATGCCACTTAGGACAAATTTTTTTTAAATTGTAAAATGGGCTGCTATGGAAAATGAAAAATGAGAGGGAAGATAACTATTCCTTTTTTTAACATTTTTAGGTGCTTTTCAAGTTTATATTTTCAAATTTAGTTTTTCAACTTTCTTTTAGTCTCAGGAACATTAATGAAAGGGTCATGAAAAACTCATTTACTGAAAAAAAATTCAGTTTTCAGAAAAAGAAAACATTTTGGTAATTTTTTAAATTTTTAAATAATTTAAAACATACATGATTTTGTGCAGTTTTAATGCTGCAGTCATTAATCATTACCCATTTTCCATGACATAATATGGTAATGACAGTTATATTAATACTATATTTTCTCCATGTATCCTCCAATGTCCTTTTCATGCTTCCCTGTCCTCCTTTCCGTGCTTTGGTATCTGGTAACCCTACTTTGGGATGAACTCTTTGTAAGCTCTGGGATGATTGGTATTGACGAGATAAATATTTGTAATCAAACGAATGTTTTAAATAAGCCTAAAGAAGAATATGAATGTAAATTTTCTGTGTTACCTGAAATCAACAGGGAACTTTGTGAAACTGGGGTATATGATATTAAGTTGACTGTGATTAACCAGGAATGCTGTAACAAGAAAGAAAATGTCTCTAGACTGAAGACTGTGAAGAATAGCAGCTTGTCCATTCAAAAGGGCAGTTCGTCTGCTAAAGGAAAAACTGTCTCTGAATACTTACCTGTTGGAAACAATACTGTGCCTGTTAAGAAAGACGTCCCTCTCTCCAAGTGTATGACTACAAACAGCCAGAAGGGCCAGGACTGGGAGCAGAGAACTTTAAAAGGTTTATCTGAAAGAGGCAGCAGTGTGTCTGTTAGGAAAGAATCTGTCTCTAGCATGCTACTTGTAAAGGGCTGGGACAGGGAACAGCGAATTTTAAAAGGTTTATCTGAAAAGGGCAGCAGTTTATCTGCTAGTAAAGTTTGTCCCTAATACACTGTTTGTGAATAACAGGGAGCAGAGAGTTTCTAAAGGTGTGACTGGTGAAAACAGCAGTGTGTCTGCTGGCAGAGGGTTGTCTCTAAGGTTTCGTCTCTTGTACCAAAGGTGATTCTGGTTTCAACTGAAACTGAGGAAGGGAATGGTCCTAAACCTGTGCTGGCTGGGGGTAATGACTTGCCAGTTGAGGAAGCTACATCAATCTCCAGGAGTTTGTCTGGGAACAGTCATGTGTGCTGGGACAATAAGGAAGAGGCAGTAGCAAAAGATTTGACTGGTAAAAGCAGCAGTGTATCTGCTGGTAGAGAGTGCATCTCTCAGGATTTGTCTACTGTACCAGAAACGGTTCTGGTCTCAAATGAGCCTCAGGGAGGGAGTTTTCCTGAGCCTGTGCCTGCTGGGGGTAATGACTTGCCCATTGAGGAAGCTACCCCAATCTCCAAAAGTTTGTCTGGAACAGCCAGGTGGGCTGGGACAAGGAGGCTTCAAGCTGTTTGAATGTTGAGAATAGCAGTTTACCTGTGGAAGTCGATTTTGTCTCCAGTGTTTTGTCTAAGGAGCAGACAAAAGATGCCTCTCAGTTTTATGCTGACTGAGGACTTGTCAATTGTTGCAGGGTTAATTCTGGACTTAGGTGAAGCCCAGAAAACATCCAGGGAGCATTTCATTACAGAAACCCTTCTCTGGCCAAAGAAAGGGCAGAATTTCTGTCAAAAAGAATCTGTTGCTTGAGACTGCCTTACCAGGAGTAGTCTCCTGATGGTTTTTGTGAGCAGCCTGCTGCAGCAGGAGGATGTGGAGGTGAACTGATGGGATTGTCTCAGGATGAGTCCCTTTCTGAAGCACGATCCAGCAGTCTGTATGTTGAGAGATTTGTGTCAGATTCTGACTTGCAGAATGTTTCACCTGTAGGTAGATTCACTGAGTGGGTTTTAGAAAGGTCTAGTGCGGATACCTTGGAAAAGACTCCAGCTAGAGTTGAAGTCAGTGGAAAGCTTAAACAACCCTGTAACCAAGTGGTTGTGCTCGGTCAGTTTAGGTGAAAGACAGAGATGTTAAGACTTGATGGCCTCCCTGGCTATGTCCACACTGCCAAATTAGTCCGGACTAAGGAAGCTTAGTCCGGACTAATTTGGCTCATGGCCACACTAGGCTTTGCCTAGTCCAAACCAAGAAATTTCTTAATTCGGACTAGCCAAAGCTTAGTCCGGACTAGTAAGACCCCTCGGTTAGCCTGGACTAGCTGGCTTAGTTTGAACTTCAAACTAAGCATGGGCGTGACCTGAAATAATGGCTAGTTCAGACTAAAGAAGTTTGAACTAGCTGGTTAGTTCAAACTCGCTGTGTGCTCTAGATGGAACTAAAAAGTTAGTTCGAACTAGGATATATGGCTAGTTCAAACTAAAAAGCCAGGGTTAGTCCAAACTAGCCCAAGTTTAATTCAGACGAACCTCAGACTTTTTTGTTCGGACTAGCAAGTTTGAACTAAAGAAGCAGATGTGGACATACCCCATGAGGCTAACTCTGCGAGTGAACAGATAATGCCTCAGGATCAGGGGGAAAATTGGGCAGCTGCGGCTACAGAGCAAGACAGTTGTGCAGGTGATCTCTTGGACACGCAAGGGAAAGCAGACCAGTTTTTACTCCTAAGTGCTCTGGAAATATCTTGCAGTCTCTTTGTGAATTCAGGTATGTTTGGGGCTATGTGGAATGAAACTTTTGAAATTGAACATCAGAACCCTGTTAATGCTCTATTAGATGAAATATTTGGTATATCTTTGAGACAGAGTCCAGACTTGAAGTTGTCCATAACTGAAAATTTGGAAATTACTAGGCAAGCTAGTGTGTGGCTTATTGAAATTTACCTGACTGACTGGGATAGGAAGATCTGCCCACCAGACTCAGAGCTGCTGGCACAGGAGACGCTGCTAGTCAGGCAATGGTTCATGTTACAGAGCCCAGGTCTCAAGAATCCAGAGAAGGCAAAAGCAAGAAATGTTATCCTGTGAATGTGAGGCTGGGGTTAACCCTGAGATATCTAAACCCCAGCAATGTAATTAAATTAAAATCCTATGCTACTAAGACCACTGAGGTAAACCAAAAACAGCTGGTTAAATATTCAAAAATCCAAGAGGGCCTTGGACAATCTAGCCTTCTGACAAACTATTTGTATTGAAGGCAAAACAAAGTTAATTGCAAAATACACTCTTATGCTAACTGGATATAAATGTTAATGATGATGTTAACTCTTGTACTTGATTTGCTGCCAAAGAACGGCAAATGCACCATGTGCTTGATATTTTGTAAAACCTTTGAAAGTTGTTCAAACCTTAAATAGTGCATAACCAAATTTAACTCTTTTCTGATGCATTCAGGAGTGTCTAGGTGATAACCCTTTCTGCATCAGTTTTGCATGGGGTGTGTGAGGTTGACTGGCTTTAGAAAATCATTCATTGTTAGTTTTCAAATGAATAACATTTCGTATTTGCAATAATCCATGTGATATGCCATGTTTGATACCATTGGAAAGGTTGTAATAGGCTAGGAATGATTCTGTGGTTTATATGTAAGTGTTATATCTGTATTAGAAAACAGGAATATATTTGTTCTATTTGACTATGTCCACATGTACAGGGTTAATTCAATTTCAGGTAAATCAAAAAAAGTTAATTCAAAATGAAACCAATAAATTGATTTAACTTAAATCGAATTAAGCAAAAACACCAAATCGAAACAGCAAGTCTGGACACAGGACTTGTTATTTCGATTCAGGAGAGGGGAACCATGGGAGGTGTGGCAACATGGCTCCCTAGAAGGATCATGCCCCTACCCACTAGATAGAAAAAGGCAGGTGCCCTGGGAAGGAGAAAGAAACAAGTGTTAAATCAAAATAATGGTTATTTCAAAATAACATGTCCAAATGATGTTATTTCAAAACAACCGTTTTAACAGCTATTTCAATTTCTTCCTAGGTTTTACTGTTTTGAAATAAAGTTCACTGTTTCGAAATGACAAGGCTTGTCATTTCAAAATAAGGAAACATCGTTCGGACATGACTTTTTTTAAATTGAAACAACAGTCTTGTTTTGATTTAAAAGCAATGTGTGGACATAGCCTTTGTGTTCCAAGTTATTTGATTCTGGGACCCTTCCAGAATAAATGCCTGCAACCATTGTCCCCTTAATGGCCCATTAGGGAAGCTCTCAGCCATAGTGGGCCCAGAGAGAAACTTGCTGAGCCACTAAGACTTGTTCCTGTGACTCAACTCCATTTTGATTTGCAAAAACTCTGAACAGCATGGTGAAGGACAGGGGTGATAAAAGGCAGCAGCCCCAACTCCATTTTGTCTTCAGTCCCCAATCTGCAACCACCACCCTCGTCTGGTGTAGCCAGAGATTTTTGTCACATAGTTATTTAAACTTATGAGTGAAAATGACAGAAGGCAAACTGACAAGGACAGAAAATGGTAGAAGGTAAACTGATAGGGAAAACCCCTTTTAAAATCCTCAGGTTAATCCTTAGCTACAAGTGTTAACTTAGTTATAAAGTAATAGTTATAATTAGGATACTTTAGGAAGTAATTAATTAGTAAGTATAACAAATGTAGCGTTCAGCAAAGATTAGTGATCGGCAGCCATTTCGTGACTTTTAAGGAAGATCCCCCCACCCATGTTCGGTCCAAAGTCCTCTTCTATCTTAGAATTCCACCTTAAGCTCCATTCCATTCCTTAGAACCTGCCCCTCCCCATCTAAAACTGCTCCTTAGAACTCGCCCCTCCTTTATCCAAAGCCACTCCATAGCAGCTGCCCCTCTAGTGCCCTAAAATAGCGTAATCTTACTCATTTTTCTCCTCCCTCACTTACGCTGGTGCACGTAAGGCTATGACTCATTCCCTTCACTCCCCCCTTGCCTCCTGAGAGTATAAAAAGGGATACATTTGCTGAAGCAGCGATGTGAAGCTTTGGCACTCGGCCAAGCTGCACCAAAGAGGAACCTGAAGAAAAAGGAGCCCGAGGAGCCACCACAGCTGAGGAAACCACTGACCCGGAGCAGCTCCTGAGGAAGCACTTCACGGGAGCAGAGAAGCGGAGCAGCACAGCCCAGCAGCAATCAGCAAAAGACCAGCTCCTGAGATCAACAGACCAAACTTTTTCACCTAACTTTGGTAAGATATAAGGGAATCCTGGGGAGATTAACTAATCAGATCTAGCTTTATACAGACCAGGGCAGCAGAGCCAGCACACAGACCTGAGGGGCTATGGAGCAGAGCCAGCACACGGAGCAGAGAAGCAGAGGGCCAGGACCAGATCCTGACCGGAGGCCAGTGGAACAGCGGACTGAGGCTGGACTGGATCCTGACCAGAGAGACCTGGACAGCACAAAGTCCACCCAGAGGACCCGGGACAGCCTGAGTGAAGAGCAAGTCACCCAGAGCTGAAGTCCACCCTGAGGACCTGATCTTGACCAGACCCACTAGCTGAGCACCAAGAAAGGCACTGGTTTTACGGAGGGATCTGGACAATTCGGTTAACTGAGTTCTGACCTGTGTGTCCATGTTCTGAGGTGAACCTTTGTCTCTGACAGAGCAGAATAGCATCCAAACTGATGGTGCAGAGGGATGTGTGAGGTGCTGTAAGTAAAAGAGTGCCTGTGGTGTGCCTGTCAATAAAGCTGGGTGAGTGCAGTGTGACCGAGAAAAGCCTATCTTCACCCATTCCACAAGTGACTGGCCATCGCTTGGTGAATGCTACATAGGTTGTTAGATATTTAGGTATTTGTACGGATTTTTGTGATTTTTAATCTATTTGCTATAGAGTGTTAACTTTATTGTTAGGTTTGTAGTTATGCTCATGTAATTTTAAATACTGTAAATGCCGCAGAGTGGCATTTTACTTAACTGTCATTCTGTGCAATGCTCACTGTGATAAATGATCACTGATTGTTAGAATACATATTTTCAATTCTTGAATTTCATTGTAATATTGTAATTTTTAAAATAAATGTTAACACTTGTTATTGAAGAATTTATTGCTCTATGTCTGTTCTTGATCGGTGGGCTGTAGCTGCGTTTTCCACCAAGGAGGTTTACCCATTTAGGCAAGTGGACCACACTGATTTTATCACAGAGTGAATAGTGCTGGTATTCCTTTTAGCCGAGTGAAAAGCTGCCTTAGCAGCTGATGGGTTTAAATTCTGGGGTAACACTGGAACTATTCAATTCAACTGAACAAAGGACTGAGACCCACCCAGGTGCTAGGTGTTTACTGGAGGAACTGGTCTACCCTGCAAACTCCAAGTTCTTCAAGGATCAGCTTTATATGGACTCTAAATCATTTGTATGTATATGATTCACTTGGACCCTTTAACATCTCTGATATTTTGTTTCTTTTCTTTTTATATTAAACTTTTAGTTGCAGTTATTAAAGGACAGGCTGGCACCGTGGTATTTTGGGTAAGATCCAAGCCTATATTGTTCTGGGTGATGTGGCTGGCCCTTTAGGGTCATTAGAACCTATTTATTTATGGTTATTTCTACACTAGCAAATTAGTCTGGATTAAAGAGTCTTAAACAGGACTAATTTGGTCCCTGTCTAGAGTAGACAATGCCTAGTTTAAATTAAAAAAAAAATAGTTCAAATTAAGCAAAGCTTAGTTCTAACTGGTTAGTTTGAACTTAATGCTTAGTTCAAACTCATCTCGAACTTCAGTTTGAACTAGCATGATGAAGCCATCCTATTTTGAACTAAATACATTTGAACTAAGAAGTTAGTTTGAACTAACGCCCCTTTTTTAGTTCGAACTAGCCATGCTTTTTTAGTTTGAACTAGAAAAGCACGGCTAATTTGAACTAAAAAGTTAGTTAGAATTAAAAAGCTGTGGTTAGTTCAAACTAACCGGGCACTACCTAGTTTGGACTAAGCAAGTCCGAACTAAGTTTGCTAATGAAGAGATAGCCTAAGAGACTCCGTGGCTAGGTGTGGACCAGAGGAGCTGATGTGCAATCAACGGAGCTGTTTCTGTTTTGTTATGTTTCATGATGACTGGTGTGGGGAATCAGAAGCATGTTTTGTTACTGACAGGGATACTGGTTTATGTACCACCCATTGGTTTGGGGGTTTGGCTCCTGTTTTTGCAGCTTGCCCTGATTTTTGCACATTCAGGAAGTTATCCCAGGAGGCCTGGGTCACAGCAGGTGCAAACAAGCTCAATATTAGAAGCTATTCTTTAAAGACATTGGAGATCAGGGGAGGCCAGAAAATTAAAACTACAGAACTCCAGTAACTTCAACCAAACAAGAATGTTGAGAAAAAAATCTTCAGTTCTTAATAGAATTCAGAATATATTTTAAGCACTGCAAATTATTCTGGTTTAGAAACTGTTGTGACATTACAATCATGCTCCATATTTATTTTTCTTTGCACTGGCATTCCTTTGTTAGTTCTGAGTTCTGTAAGCAATCACTGAGACATGAGAAGGAATGAAATAATGTATGCCTCAGTGCATTATTAGGCCTGAGATTGAAAAGTAAGTGATGTCACAATATGCATGATTACAGAGCACACAGTACAAAGGC